>SNQJ01S0046126.1:15457-51926 GCA_010110895.2 Picea sitchensis | reverse complement strand
AAAAAAAAACAATATTATCTTAAAAAAATTAATTTGAATTCTATGAAATAAAATGATTTTTTAAGAAAAAAAATCATAAATTTCTTTTACTAATACATAGTTTATTAATAATTTGTTAATAGAATCAAATTAATTCCTAATAAATAATACATAGTATTTCAAGGTAATTTTATACAATATTGACATATTGTTTGTTTTGTTTTTGAGGCACCTCATGGCACTGACAATGTAAGTCGATGGTTTCCAATAGATGACTTCAAGGTTTACACCGTGGGGAATCATTAACATATTTTAATAAATTAACAATTTAGAGTATTTCAAGATAAAATATATATATATATATTAATAAAATTCTTAATATTATTTTATTAAACAGATTCATTAATAGGTTAGAAAACATTTAACCATTATTAGCTATTACTGAATTATAAGGTCACACTTATACTAATACCAAAATCACACTTTTACTAATACATTTAAATGTTTTTTTCCCGTTATAAATATGTCATAATCTTAAAACCTATTACTTCAAATTAAACATTAATTTAAATTTAAAAAATATTCTAAACACCGTTCTTAACTTTAATCTTTCCATATCCTCGGAAATCCCTTCTCTTGTGCAAATTTCTTGTTACTGAATTACAAGGTCACGCTTATTTTTCCATATCCTCGGAAATCCCTTCTCTTGTGCAAATTTCTTGTTACTGAATTACAAGGTCACACTTATACTTAAACATCTAAACGTATTTTCTTTTGCAAATTTCTTGTTAAGCTAATTTCTAACATAAAATTTAATGTATCCTAATTCTAAAAAACTTTTAACATAAGGGTATATATTATTAATTCGTATTCTTATTTGATTCGTTTAACTTATCAATTAAAATTGATGAATCTTTTCTATTATTCTAATAACATAAAACATTCTCTATTTTTATGATCGACAAATATATTTAAGATATATTAAAACATTTTTTAAAATTATAAATTATATTTAAAAAATAAAATTTCTTTAACTTAAAATGATTAAGTACTTAATTTACAACAATACGATAACACAATTATGATTAGGTACTTAATAACATAACTATGATTAAGTATTTAATGTACAAGAATATTATAAACAACATGGATGACAAGAGGCTCTTGAAAAATTCTTAGACTTTACCCAAAATCACCAATTGCTCAAGAAGGGATGACATACTCATGTCAATTCTCCCCTAAATGATTGGGGAATGAAAGAATCTCCAAAGTACCTATGATACTAAAAATATTGTTTGAGCTAAATTTAAGGAAAATCTATAGTGCCATAAAGAGTTAGTGGATAAAATAAAAATAAGATATTATAAGGAGGTGGTTAAACCTAAACTTGAAGATAAAAAATATCCCTTTGTTTCTATCAGCATTAAAAAATGAATCAATATTTATAAATTTGGAATTAATTTTCATGAGTTACATAGTGAGACTAGGGGTTGGACAATCCCAAAACATCATGACATGAATGACTACATTTGTGACACCAAGAGGGTTGAATATAAAAAACACTTTCTCCTGGAGTTCCCTAGTTATACCTAAATTACATCTTAATTCCTAGCATTCTAAGTCATCGAGACTATATTGATTTTTGAATTCTTTTCCTAACGCTTTCCATAGATATAACACCATAAATAAATCTAAGTAATCAGTGATATACCTAGGGAGGTACCCAATGGGAATGTAGTTATGTGTTATTAGTGGAAGTCAATTAATATATGGGAATGTGGTCATTCAATGTAAGGTGGACTAGGTCTGCTATATTAATAAAGGCCCACTATGGTAGTTGGATGTAATAAATGTGAGAAATTTTTCTAGAAGGTTCCTAGGAGATAGAGAGAGCTATATAAAAAATTGTAGGCAATGTAATGAAACATAGTGAAGAATATTGTGATTGTAGAAGAAAGGATTGCTTGAGGAGTTTTCTCCTTCCATAAGGATTAATATATGGTGTTACCCTACCTCAAGGGTTTTCTCTATTTCTTGTGTTAATGTTATGGTGAATGGTTTATGGTTTATTCTTGGTTATTTATGAAGTAATAAATGTGAGAAATTTTTCTAGAAGGTTCCTAGGAGATAGAGAGAGCTATAAAAAATTGTAGTAAGGTGAAAATGTAATGAAACATAGTGAAGAATATTGTGATTGTAGAAGAAGAAAGGATTGTTTGGTGAGTTTCTTCTCCTTCCATAAGGATTAATTATATGGTGTTGCCCACCTCAAGGGTTTTCTCATTTTCTCTCATAATAAGCAGGGTGAATGGTTTATAGTTTATTCTTGGTTATTTATGAAGTATATTTACAAAAGATCTGTTTAGGTAATTTAACAATTGGTATCATAGCACTTTCCTTGGACAAAGAAGGGAAGATTTGTTTTCTTTTGCGCATTTTTTCTAGGGAAGAAAAAAGAGGGCTTAATGACTTCAAAGTTCACAGATCTAAATTTTAATGAAGCTTGAATTTTGAGGCAAAAATAAGTAATTGAAATCCTATCGAAAATACCTAATTTCAAAAAACAAACCAACCTAAATGTAGAAATCTCGGAAGCTAAACTTATGAGCATTTACCCAACAGTCAGATTTTCTCACGAATCTCATTTGCTCTCATGGAGTCTTTCATAGAAAGATGCATTTTACAAGGAAAATGTGATAGACCTAGTATTGAATCATTCATTAAGTAAAGAAAGTCAGCATGGGAAGAGAATTTACCCCATTGGGTAGATCTCAAATTGCATAGTGATGCTGTCATTTGGTGGAAATCACTTGATTATAAGAAGATGATGACACTTCCAATGGAGAATTTGGAAAAATATTGTTAGGACAAGTGGTCTCATGGAGAAAATAAGAATAGAGAGAACCAAGAGTTTATTTTCATGAAAAATTCCATATTATGGGTTCATGGTTGTATTCATAAAGAAAATATTTGCTGTTTTATTAACCTCTAGTTGCATGCATAAATTATCAATGTCCAATTGGTTAATAGATTGCAAAATTCAATAAAGAATATTCAAATCACACATGTTGAGGGTGAAATGTTCAAATTTTTAAAGATTTAAAGATTGCCATGGATAACATGTGTTGCATTCAGATTTTAAGTGCTAATGGATATGAATGAAGTGGATATTGTTTTGGAAGGTCCTTGATGAACAAAGGCAACACATTATTAATGTGAAAAAGAAGCTTTTAAAGTTGTGGTACAAGAAAAAAATCACATTGAAAGATGTCTCTTAGTAAGAAAGATGATCCCATGGGGTTAGCAGTTAATGTCCCATTGCCCAGTCTGAAGTTTAATCAAAGACAAAGCCTATAGAAGGAGATGAAGCAAAAACCACAAGAAGGACATAATCGTGGAAGCCAAGGAGGTCATTGACTCAAAGTCACAAAGTGTTGCATTTGAAGAAAAGGAACAAATTCCTACAATTGTTGTGCATTTCCATCCACATCATATAGAGATGCAAAAGTCATCAAGACAAGAGCATGTGCATCAACAAAGTTATGCACCAACAGGGCAACAACTGCATTAAACCCATCATGGTGCATGGAGGACTACAAACACTATGGGAAGAGCTCAAGTTACAAAAACAATCCCATGGCAAACTCGACATGATGCAAAGAAAGATCATGTGCAAAGGTAGCAGATAGACATCATGTCTACTCATTGGGATGGTGATGGATATCGACTTATGTACCAAAGCATGCTATTGTTTAGCGACCATATTAGTGGTTTCTTCCCTCATGCTCAAGGACAAAACATGTGAAGTGGGATGGAATGTAATACCCAGGGAAGCACCCAATGCTAATGTAGTTATTTGTTATTAGTGGAAGTCAATTAACATATGGGAATGTGGTCATTCAATGTAAGGTGGGACTAGGTCCAAGAGCATTAATAAAGGCCCACTCATAGAAGTTGGATTTTAATAAATGTGTTAAATTCTAGAAGGTTCAGTAGGAGATAGGGAGAGTTATATAAAGAAGTGTAGGCAATGTAATGAAACATAGTGAAGAATATTGTGATTGTACAAGCAATGATTTCTTGAGGAGTTTTATCCTTCCATAAAGATTAATATATGGTGTTACCCTACCTCAAGGTTTTTCTCTATTTCTTGTGTTAATGTTATGGTGAATGGTTTATGGTTTATTCTTGGTTATTTATGAAGTATATTTACAGATCTGGTTTAGGTACTTAACATAATCTCTTACCTTTCATAAGGTGTGGTAGAAAATTTTTGATCTCAATGGAAGTTAACCATTGTCATTATCATATATTTGTATAACTATTAAATTGACACATTTTAAAATTTAAAAATCACATTGTAAATATAATTTATTTTCAATTAAAAAAATTAATATCACCCACCTTTTTTTAATGGAGACTAAATATGTTTTATAGTAGTTCTTTAACCATGATTTTTAATAGGAAAAATCTTAGGGGATAAATTTTTCCCATAGATTAATTTCTAAAAATGATCCATCCAAATTATATAGAATACAATTATTTTACTTTCAAATTAGCCCACATTTTATAGAAACTATATAAAATCCTTAGAAATTTGAAATTTTTTATAAAAACATTTCCAAACATTTTACAGTTTGACTAAAAAATTTCCCAAGGTTTCTACATTTCACAATAAAATTTACATCCTTAAAACCATCCCTCATTATTAATAAATTGTATTTACAATTGTAACAAATTATCGATTATAAACACTTTTGTCCAATGTGAACTAATCTACATATAACATATCACAAAATAATCTTTCAACCTTGTGCTTTAGAAGTGTGAATAATACTATCACAAAAATATTGTAATATATTTTTTTAAAATATTGTTCTTCCCCAAACTACCAAACTATTGGACAAGGGATTCTATGAAAATGTTGCATATCATCATCTTTAGATTTCATCTCTAAATATAAAAAATAAAATGTTATAAACTTTTGACAACTTGATTTAGCACTAGTGGTGGTAGAGGTGTTTCCGGTCCACTAAGATTCAATTCTTGCAAATGACATGTTCAACTCGTATATAATCATCTTGGAAAAAAAATATTGTATTCTTTTATAAATAAATTATAAAATCTCAATCACATCATTTAACTACTCTCGTTTTTTAACAATATTTAAATATAAAAATAACTAACTAATAAAATTAAATTCATTTTAATACCCTTACTAAATAACTTCACACTTTAATAATTTAATAATTTAATATCATAATTTAAATATAATAGTAACATATGTGAATCAAATTATTTACAATAAATTTAAATATTTTAAAGATTGTATTAAAAAATATAACAAGTTTGGACACAAATTTATCTGAGATTCGTATCTTCATAATTATAGCCTTATCTAATTATATATTATCATTATCGTTTTTTTTCATTGCCTAGAATTACTATGTTCCTAAAATCATAATCACCTTAAAATTTCCACAATATTTATTTTTAGAAGTTTACGATAAGCATATGGATTTTTAATACTCACATAATCATTTCGTGATATATGATCAATGATTATTTTGTGTTAAAATGAATTTAAATTGCTTTTCTTTCATTTAAGAATGGTTAAAAACATAAATGTCAAATCTCATAAATGTATGTTTAAACATTTAAGATAGACATCTAGATCTCTAATACTCACATAATCATTTTGTAACCTATGATCTATGATCATTGTGTTAAACTCAATTTAATTCGCTCTTCTTTCACTTCAGTATGATGCGAAGAAATATCGCAAAAACTATGACAACAAATCATCCATGTTTTTATATCACATCAATATTTTTATATCACATCAATATCCATAAACCAACTTCTAATAGAGAAAATCAATTTGAAGATAAATAGCATGGCTTCTTGCATAAATTTATGAAATCTAGGTAAAAGGTCTTCATTCAGGTTGAAAATAATTTTCCTTATTTTATATGTCTAATTATACATTGATTAACATTATTATTATACCTTATAAAATAATTGTAATATATTAATATGTAATTTTTCAGATTAACTAAAAAAATATCAAAATAAAAATGTAATTCATTTTAATTAAGAAGATAAATTTTGTTATACTAAAAGATATATTAATTATCAGTAACAAAAATAAATTATAGATAAAATATTTATTTTCAATAATCATAAGAGATAGTAATTTGGAATACTTCTAACAATTTTTATTTTATTTTAGAAAATTAAAAAAATAATAATAATAAAATTACTTATCTATTTGTATCTCGTGAAATATCAAATGACCATTTTAATGGTAGTTGAATCAAATTGTCCTAGCTATTATCTATAAAATGATAATGTCTTTCATCTATAAATAATATATGTTACACCTACCAAAGTTTTTTTTACATGTGTTTGGTGTATACATATTGTTTACAATTCCAAGTAGATATATAAATGTTTCATCCCTTTAGGGATGAAGTACTAAACATACTTTTGTAATATTTGTAGTTTTAATGGAAAAAATAGGTTGCATATAGTTATTTATAGTTTCACAATCACACTCCAAAAAAATAAAAATAAAATTTGTTATCACCAATTTACCATAAATATTTATTTAAAATTGAAAAAAAAAAATCTTACAACAATTTCTTTAAAAAATAACATGATAAAAACATAATAAAAAAAAAAATTATTTATCTTAAGTAAAAATGAAATTAATAATTAAAATAAGTAATTAATAATTAATAAAAAATTGAAAAAAAAAATTATTGAAAAGTTTATTACAACACTTGCTATAAATCTCAAAATCTCAATCACATATAATAAATCAAAAAATCTCAATCACAAGTAATAGACAGAAATCACTTACAACATGATGATGTGTTCTTGTGTTGGTAAAAAATTGTGACACATCAACTATTGAAATCAATAGTGTTATCTCTTGTGTGTGATGGCTCTTGTGTTGGGAAGAACTTGTGACACATCAACTATTCAAGTCACTAGTGTTTGTAATAATGTGTTGCACATCATATAAATCACAAAATATCAATCAAATATAATAAATCACAAAATCTCAATCACATGTAATAGAAGACAATCTCTTACATCATCATGTTGTGCTCTTGTGTTGATAAGAATGTGTGACACATCAATTATTGAAGTCACTAGTATTGGCTCTTTTGTCTGAAATAATGTGTGACACATCAACTATTCAAGTCAGTAGTGTTGGTAAGAATGCGTGACACATCAACTATTCAAGTCACTAGTATTGATAAGAATGTATGACATATCACCTAGTGAACCTTTTTGGTAAAGTTTATAAAAATTATTTTCACTCTTTATCCTATTTTTATCATTAAAATTAACTTTATGCTATTTTTGTCATTAAATATTTCTTTATTTTATTTTTATCATCAAATTTATCTTTAAAATTAAATTTTCACAATTTAAAATAATAATAATAAAACAAAATTTTAATATATTATAAATAAATACTTTAATTTATTTTATATAACAATTAGGTTTATATTCTTTAAAAAATAATTAAATTAATTAATAATAAACATAAAATTTAAATTAANTATTTTCACTCTTTATCCTATTTTTATCATTAAAATTAACTTTATGCTATTTTTGTCATTAAATATTTCTTTATTTTATTTTTATCATCAAATTTATCTTTAAAATTAAATTTTCACAATTTAAAATAATAATAATAAAACAAGATTTTAATATATTATAAATAAATACTTTAATTTATTTTATATAACAATTAGGTTTATATTCTTTAAAAAATAATTAAATTAATTAATAATAAACATAAAATTTAAATTAATATATAATTTCTAAAAATAAATAAAAATAATAAATATAATAAAATAGAAATCAATTTTATGATGGTAAAAAGTCTTATCACTTAATTTAAAAATGTAAAAAAAAAATAAAAAATTAATACTAAAAAGTTTTATCAATTAATTTTAGAAATGTATATTTTTATTTCTTTCACAATTAATCTATTAGATATTATAATTTATTGTAGAAAATGTAAAAAGGAAATTAAGATAGAAAACTTTAGAAGTTTTTATGTTACAGTATAAAAGACAATAGAAATGCTAAGCTAGATTTAAAAAGAAGTGCATGTTGTGTTTAGGTAAAAAAACAAATCATGTCGATAGTTTATTATATTTCAAAAAAAAATATTTTGTTATTTGTATGTTGATAAATTGAGACTATTAAGTGTGGGTATTAAGATAGTAACTTTTTACCATTTTGAACATTTTTTTAATAAATGGTTTTGGAGAAAACATAATAAGCAGCACATGTATTAAATTTTCCAACTTTAAATTTTATGTATTATACATAATAATCTATCATTTTATCTTTATAAAGTGTCTCTTCAATGGTTTTTTTCTTATACATATTTTTTTCATTTTAGACTTTCCTAATTTGTATGGTTTTCTTATCATAAGATAATTCTTATATAATATAATATTAATATATATTATTTTTAGAATTTTATTATGTTTTTTTCTCATACGATAATTCTTATATAATATTATATAAATATATATTATTTTTAAAATTTTATTATCAAATTTTGATTTGTATATAATATTATAATAATACATATTATTTTTAAAATTTTATTATGGGTTTTAATATAGAATAAATTTTATATAATATTATTTTAATATATATTATTTTTAAAATTTTATTATCAAATTCTGATTGGTTTGTGAAATATTAGGAAAGAAGAAAGAGAAGTTATAGTTTCAAATATTGAGTGTCTAGGCTGAATATGGATTGCTTAACTTTTATGTGTATTCCGTGACAAATTTCCACATAGAAAAAATGTTTGAGTGGAAATATTGAACAAATGTATTGATACAAAGTTAGGATAAAAGGGAAAATTATTGTATGGATGTAAATTTTTATGATAATTTTTTTTTTTTATGAATGGCTTTATATATTTGGGAAACTTTAAATATTTTTAAAATTATTTTAATGTGATGTTATTAATTATATCTTTAAACATTATTAATTTTTTATTCAGTTTTATTTATATTCTTCTAGATGAATAACATATATGGAGTTGAGAGATCTATGTATGCTAATTTGGACATTATAGATTGTACACAAATGATTTTTTATTTTATTTTATTTTATTGAATATGAAATACTATATCATGACATATGTTTAGTTATTTAATTTTTATTGGAAAATAACTTCTGGGATTTAAATTTTGAAAAAGTCCTCACTTTTCACCATTTGATCCAACCCTTTTGGGTGAATTAGTTAGTAATATCAATATTAATATAATTTAACCTTTTTCCCTATTTTAATCTTTGTTTTTGAAGAATGTGAACAATTTCAAACTTACCTTTTTTTTTTTCAAACAATATGAAAATTTGAAAATAAACACAATGGCTTGCATTTGGAATTCAATAAACTAATAGGGTACATAATACAAATACATATAAAAAAAAATCATTATAACATAAAATAAACTAACCAAAAATAATTGTTTCAAAACAAAAAGTAAAACTACACCAATGATACTGAACATTATAACTCCAAAATAATATGGATCATTATAATTACAAATGCCAGTCCTATACAACCCCTCGTTGTTATTTTAATATATTATTTATGACCATTTCCGTATCATAATGATCTATATTTGTTTGCAACTTGATCTATTTTTATGGTTTTTTTTTGGATGAATCACAATTAGTCTATTAAATTATGGATTTATTACAAATTAAGATTTATTGAAAATATCCATATTAATTTTTGGTTTAAAATTGGAAGCAATAATTCATTTCTTTTGTCTTTTCTAATGATACAAAACTAATCTCTCTTTCAATTGTTTCCCAAGAACAATTAATCTCAACAGGGGTCCTAGGAGTGTCTAAAATAGTATGAAACAGGTTCAAAGCAATGCTGGTCTGGTCTTGGAGACTGGGCTCAAGGTTGGGCTACCTTGCAAGAGGAACAATCATTAATAGCAAACAGTCCAAGAATCAAAACAAAAAATATAAATGTATTGATGAGGATCAAGTATAAAAAATTAACCGAAGAGATATCAAAGATCTCCCCAATATGGTCGCTAAATAAATGTTGAGGAAAATATATGAATGATCTTACTCAAGCATTTTTAGACTTTACTTGGCTAAATTAAAGTAAACGGGAATATCACCCTATGTTTATAGCCAATAAAAATATGTATCCTAACTCACCAATATTAATTACAAGTGCTTAGGCTATTTTTTTATCAACAAAAGACTTGCTCGAAAATTACTTTTATGTGTTTTTCTGAAAATATCAATTGTTGAAACTAAATATGATAACAGAAGTAAAGACACCAAGATCATAATCAAGATACGTGAGACATAAATCAATCCTTTACTTCATTCAAATTCATCAAAGAGTCATTGTCTTTACAATATTTCATAAGAAATCTTGGACCAAAGTCAAACTTAGAAATCCCCGATGGAACATACAAAATGATCTCTGACAGAAAACCAAAACTGAACTCTAAAAGTTGGATCATCTTGCCACAGATCGTTTCCCACTCGACTATGCACAATAGTATTTATCATTCATGAAAACTAATTCAGAAACAAACAAGCGTACACAGACTATCAAAGATAAAGGAACAACTCTGAAGAACATGTGTCTGAATGATTTGATTCAACCTTGAATATTGTTGTCTACAGTAACACCCTGCTATAAAAAAATAGAATTAGGCTATGATGAAGATATGAATGAATGAAAGATGAACTATCTCAACATGAATTCAAAAAGAAAACCTTAGCATGATTTGTTCTTCTGTCCTCTTTGTTCCTCCCCTTAGTTCATCTTTTAACAATTTAGAATTGGTTAGAGTAGTTGGACTAAGTTATTAGTTAAGATAACATAGGACCTTAAATAAATTTAGTTAAGGTAGGGGGGAAAAGTAATAATCATAATTGGGCCATAATCAAATAATAACTAATAGGTGGGACCCTGTTCTGCCTCCCTTCAAACATATTTTTCTTTGGAAATTTTATCTCATAAAACTTAAAAATAATTCAGACTAATACTCATATATTCAAGATAAGACCCGTTGTTCAAAATAAAACATGTCAAAAATCCTTGCAGTCCATTGTCATAAACAATAAATAACATAAGAACTAAAATCCATATTTTCCAGTATGTGAAGCAACCGTCCCTTGGTTCTTTTTGTCACCTCCTGACTTCCCTGAAAATGCCTTGAGCTAGGCAGAGCCTTTAGGCATTATCTCACTAATCGCATGGGAAAAATCATCCCTGATATGCATCCATGAGGACAAATATTTGTCAGAGTCATCAGAGGGTGAATAAGGGACAACGATGACCTTTCCTTTATAAAATGTATGAGGGGCTACAGTCTTCATCCTCTTCCTGGCATGGGAAGATTGCACTAGAGAATGGTTAGAGACAACTAGGAAAATGGGGGTTAAAGATAGAGGAGAAGGAAAGGATAAGTTGGCCAGCCATGGTGTTGGGTGACATTTGGGTGCATAATCTCCTGCCACCCATCATTTTCTGGGACTTCAAGCTGTAAAGAGACATGAGGAGGCACTGGTATACTGGGGGCTTGAGGGACTTGGAAGGGAGGCCTTTCAGGCCTCGGTTGGACTATTCCCTATCCAATCTAATTAAAGAATCTAGTGTGGAACAATTGGCCCAGCTATTCAAAATCAACATCAAAATGAATTGAGAACCTAGGCCTCCTTGGGCCAATTTGCGATCAATAACGCAGGGTGTGTAACTGAGGAAACTTCATGATGGAACTATTCCATAACACACAACAACAATTGACCACAATAGAACTCAATAGATCATGTTGAGCCATCGATTTAGCTAATTGTGGTTGACCGAAATGTGTACACTTAGGTTCACTGAACCGACAACAGAAGATGCAATATACTTAGTCCAATAATTAATTTTCAAAAACCCTATACAAAACATGACCGGCGTGAGAAATCCCCAAAATTATAACCAGTGACAATGACCAACCAAAACATCAAAAGTGTGAATCTTAGTGATTGTATACCAACTAAAAAATGCCACTATGGTAGAGGAACAACCAACCGAAAAAACCATGGTAGCTTATACATAACCAGGCACCCATTCGACATAGGGTAGAGGCCCTTCCATTTAAAAAAAGTTGAATTACTTAGCATAAGCCAGGTGACTGTGACCTTAAGTAGAAATGTAAGGTTTATGCTAATATCAGAGAGGCAGTGACAGGTTAGCATAACAACATGACGGATATACAACTCATGTGTGAGCCCGTACCCAAGGTAATAGACCAAAATAACTAGAAACCACTTGACAGGTACGAAAGTTTCCCTATGTAGCTAGAGCCTGGAGGGTTAAGGGTTGGCAGAGTAGATTTTCACAGAAGGAACGAGGTTAATTTTAGTGATACTTTGAGGCCGAAGGAATACACCCAAGGGGATGTGGTTCTTGTGTATGATAGAGAATCACTTTGTAAGGCCGAAATAAGAAAACATGGCTCTTAATTTAACCTGGTAACCGCGAAGACATTCACCATGCCATGATTTTAAACAAAAGACTTCGACCATCACACAATGGAAATAAATAACTATTGCCCAGGAAGACTAACATTCCAATGAACTTAAACTGAACCATCTATTTTTATTTCAAATCCAAAATTCCACACAGTTGCAACACTCAGGACAACACAAACCCACACAAATGAGCTAGAATCATTTCATAACCAGAGTGACATCAAGAATGGTGATGCAGGAGCATCGCCAACTCATCAAGCGAGCAGCACAGAAGCGGAAGACAGTTGGACAACGACAACACAAATTTTGAAAACCCCTTGATATTTGTTGCGCCAAAAATTAATGTGTGAAATTAATGAAGCGCACTTGGTATATTATAATGGACCTTGAGTGGATAGCTCTCGTCCTTAGGTAGACAGATGGCATTTAATTTAGTTAATGCTGGTAGATAGGATTTTTAATTCTAGATTTCATAGTGTAGAGTTCAAGAGGGAAACAGGATAAAGACACCCTCCTTGTACATTGTATTATGATGTTGGATCATCAAGAGCATTCAGAAGAGAAGAGAAAGTAGAGAATTGTATGAAGAACACCCATGTACAGACATTGAATTAATAGAAAAAGCTTGATTCAATTCCATGGTTTGTGTTGTTTCTCTGTGTACTTATGATGTTATGCTCATGAATGTTTTCTTTCTGTTATACACTTGCTTTTATATGTTGTGTATGTGATTTCATGGTTGAATAGAAGTCTGAGAGGGAATGTGAATGAGTTTCAATTGTTTCTCTAATTGAGCCAAGAGATTCATGCAAGGAGTGCAGTTGAATTGTCCGCAAGAAGTGCGTTGACAGAAGGGTTCAATTAGAGTTAGCCATTGTTCTCATTCATCTTAGAAGTGCAGAGATACAGTGTCGTGCAAGGAGTGTGCAGGCAAACGAAGTCTCGGAGTTTCGATTTTGAGCAAAGGGATTGAAATACTGCCATTGCAGGAGTGCGCGGGGTCGAAGGCTTCAACACTTAGTCATTGTTGAAGATTTTCCGCAAGGAGTGCATGCAAGAGTTCCCTGGTGGGACTCGAAATTGTGGAAAAGCTCAGGAAGGATAGGTGTTTGGGTTCATCGAAGGACGAAGCAGGAAAGTCGTGCCTGGAAGGATTGCAAGGAGCATCGCAGGTTTATGCGTAGGGTGATGAGTTCTGTGGAAGAGAGCCTCGTCATTTAGTAGATTTCATTTGAAAGGAACGGACGGTCGAATCCCTCCAAGGAGATTTCGTGAAGCTCTGTGGGTTGTTGGATCGATCGGAGTTGCAGGAACGTTATAGAAGAAGAGTAGAGAGGCCAGAAGCTCGGGAAGAACAAGGTCGTTGATCAGGATCATGAGGACTATTGATTCTACTCGTGGATCGACATATCGGGAGTTTGTGAGTTGAGACTCCAACTCTTCGAAACGGAAGTCGCGATATAGCGATACGGGAAGTCCCGACGATTGTGTGGATAGTGTGGGCCACAGGAGTTGGTGACATGGCAGGTGACACGAGGTATCGGCGTTTCGGTGTCTCGGGCATCGGGAGCTGACATAGGAGTTATTCAATCTCGCGAGTAGTGAAGTCGTGAGGGAGCAAAACCGTGCATTTCGGCATTTTGGTGCATCGGGTATCGAAAGTTGGGAACTCAAGTGGTTGAGGTCGCGAATAGAGAAGGCGCGATAGAGAGAAGTCCCGATAGCGGAGGGAGGAAGTTAGTGTTGACTGACACCTCAGATCTCGGGAGTTCGAGAGCTTAGTGATTGGCAGAGAACTTGCAAAGCTGCGAGTTCCGATCCTTCGACAACTAAAGAAAGCGGGACAGTGAAGGAGAATCTGTGGGTAAGGAAGATTCCCGAAAGGAATCGGAAGAACCTTTGAAGTTCTTCGGGTCAAGAGAAAGAAGGTCCTGTGGAGAGCGGTCGTTCTCTGAGGAGTGCGGTTGCGTCAAATGGCCAAAAGGGACATACCTATTAATAGAAATCCTTAAGATGAGAAGTAGCCGAGCGGTTTCACCCTGCTAGAAATCTGGAGCGTGAACAAAACTGCAATATCAAACATCAGTCTGACTGGGGTGGAATCCAACAGGAAGGGTAAAGGTGACGTGCAGTAAATGCACATCGCCTCCATCCATCTCTCATTTAATCCACAGTACACGCCAACGAGCCTCCCATTAATCACCATTAATCAATCGAGGCATCGATAGTATCAATACATTTAAGCCATTACATAATCCAAATCCACATAGTAATTCAACCATTTGCATTCACATTTCCAAATGTGCCACCCCTGTTTACATTCTCGATATAACTCAAATACATCGCTCAACCACTACACAATCTAAACGATCATGTATAGCATCATCAACATTTAACCAAAACATAGCATAATGACCATAAAAATGCAAGCCATCTTTCCATGAGACACCAATGTTATGATGTATGTAATTCAGCCACCGATTCCATTAATTGATACATAACCATTGCATTGTTACTTTGCCAAAGTGTGCCACCAAAATTTTCACCATGTGCATATAAAAAAAATGTAATTAAACACTTTTATAGTGTTTTCCTTGTAACTAGAGCTAACAATAGATAACAGATATTTATGCATGTGGTATTTTAGGATTGGCTTTGTACTCGTTGTGATAACTTGCCTTCTTTAAAAATGTTGTTAATGAAACTTTGCTAATATGTTGTTATGCAGGTGCAGTAGAACAATCACCATTAATGGGTAGCAGGCTATAGTCGCATGAAGGGATATCATCACAAACACTCTACTCATATCAATAACAAATATATTCTTGTCAACCATGTAAACCTTTGTAGCACATCATCATACTATTTAAAATGAATAGATCTGATCTTCAAAACAATGGGGGTCCCACCTACTAGCATTATTTAGTCTTATATAATAATGTCTTTAGCAACAATTTGTAGGCAAAACTACGTTGACGTTTTCAAACGTCAACAAGACTCTGTCTTGGTTCTTTAATAATTGTAAAGAAGTTTGAATTCTCTATTTTCTTGTTATGATGGAATGATTATATTGTTAAAGGAGTACTTATCGTGGTATGGAAACTCTTATATTATTTTATCGAAGAATATTTAAGTGTAGTAAATAATATCTCGCATCACAATGAGTGAATTGGTTGACCTCCTTATATTTTCTTAACTGGTTATGTAATGTCCTTACTTTGTGCCATGAATTTATTTTGATGTATGATTTGTTAAATGATTATATTATGTTGCGCCATGAAACAAATTTGTTTATTTCTATTGGACTTGAAGACATAATGATTAATTGGTTGTTTAATCCTTCCTTTAGTTCTTGTTAAGTTATGAGTTGAATTAAAAAAAAAATTGCATCCTTGATGTACTTTAATTGATTATTAAGTGGATTGCATGCCTTACCAAAAGATTCCTAAAGGTAGTTGAATTCTTTAATGTTGTGCAAGAAGTTGACTAGATCAGGGGAGCTTATAGTTAGATGTAGAATTTAGTACAAAACTCTTGATGTTTATTCGAAAAGAAGTTTGATTCTTATTTGGATTGTAATCATCCATCGATGTACTATATGCATTATTAATGATGAGAAATTGGTCCCTTTGTTTACTAATATTGATCTTATAATCTTGTGATTCTTGTTACTTTCATGTATTGTCCTCTCACTCTTTTCTCTTAGCTTACATGAAAAAACAAGTTGGCTGAGTAAAGTAGATTAATCTAATTACTACTTGAAAATTAATGGATAATTATAGTTCATATATCTATTCTTAACTGCGGTTTATGGTGGAATTCTTCATAGATTTCTAATTGCATTCATTAATTGATGTATGTTTGTAATAGAATCTTTCCACACCTAAATAATTGATCATTAAGATGTATGATTGATTTACAAATTTAGATTACTCTTGCGCCATTATTACTTGATAGTTCAGATTGATTGTTGATCTAGTTGGATTTGGCTTGATTGTATTAGTGGAATTTATACACCTCCTTCTTCCTTAGAACAGTCACCAACCCTAAGACCTTAAGTGGTCGAAATCAATCGGATGAATACTAGGCTTGAGCGTTGCTTATGTGTCCTGTAGGTAATAACCATGTAGGATAGGTTGGGTGGGAAATTATTTGATATTCAGTGTCTGGTTGATCATTATTTATATTTTTCTTCGGATGATTATGATTGTTATGGGATAAATCAGTAGGTGCGGACACTAACTGGTCTCCCTAGATCCACTTAGATCTAGAACAAAACACACCAAAACATGACGCCTTCCTTAAGTTTTAGATATTGAATTTACTAACTAAAGAGGGATGGGTGGCATACCATTTAAATGCCTCTTCCTCTCGCCATCTCCATCCTAGCTCTGTTCCAACACTCATACAATGATGATCCTACAAAAGAACGCAACCAACCAAAGTGATAGTAATAGCATAAACTCAATATAAACCTGTGTATGTGATCAAGGAATCATACAATAAAACACAACAAGATTTACAGGAAAGAATCATATTACTGTATAATATTAAATGTAAAAGAGAGATTACAACCATGGCCTTGATGTTGTAAGGTCCCTTCCAACTATCCTTCATTCCCCACACACTTCCACTCCAAGAATTCTGAGAGCATAGATATGATAATATTTACAATCTATCTTGACAAAATGGCTCATCTAGCCAAGCTAACAATATCCAAAACTCAATCCAATACAATCTCCAAAATCAAATACCAACCTTCTCCATGAGAGATCCTCTCCTTTTATAAGTAGAAGAGGATAATGTGAGGAGGTTAGGACGATCCCACTAAATCATGAAAGCGACTAAGATCCAAACCATTCGGATGCCACCTCACCATGGAATTTTCTCCTTCTAGAAGCATCGAGAAGATGCTTGTTTTTCCCACGTATGAGAATTCTAGCACCCTGCTTATAGAGAAACCTGCGAACCTCTTGCAACCCAGCTATGGTGCAGCCTACCTAAGTCGAGGCATTCTCGCTGACCCTAGCCATAGTCACGACGTACAAGATCATTTAATAGGGTTTTCATAAAGGGAAATGCAACTTATTTTCTGAGGAAAAGTTCTTCTCTCTTCTTTCTTGGGGAACTTCGGGCCTTGACCCATTTAGAGACTACAAAGGATGGTTTTACATCATTAATGGTCATGGGTATGATGAAAATAATGTGTAACATTGATGTATTGAACCACGTTTAAGTAATTATGTTGTCACTTTGAACATGTTTACGTTGTTTAGGTTAATGCATTTGGAATTATGTACCGTCATGTTATTTGATTACGATGATGAGTCTCTTGTAATGCTTTTTATTATGATGTTGTGTTGATTATGTGATGTTATTAATAATGTCATGAGTAGTTTTATTATAAGTAATAGAATATATATATATATATATATACCTATTGTACATCCCTTGTTGTCGTAACAACGACGTTGTTACATTCTCATTATATTGTCTTCTCATATATAATAAGCTTTGAAATGTTTTTCATTTTTGGAAATAAAAAGGTATTGTATTACCTTGCACTAGAAAAAATTACACATGTCTGAGCATACACTAGAGCATGCCACATGTTATGCCACAGTAGTGGAAACAATAATGCGTGGGGAATAATGTTTCCGAAGCCCAAAATAGGAAATTTAGCCGAACATGGGGACTTGCCACTGTTCTAACACAAAGCGTGGAAAATGGGAATGAGTGGTAGACTATATATCTCATGACCATCTAATGAACTATAACCAGAGTTTGAAATGCATCAATGAATTAACATTAAGACCAGAGAAAAAAAAATAGTAGGGGACTAGTCATGCAAGCAGACACAGGAACCCATCTGACCAACTCACGAAGGGAAAATGGTTGCTTATGAGTTGGGCATAAACATTTTCGCAGGGGATCTCTTCACGGTTGTATAGGGCGTCCCAAAGTATATCCTGGTCAGAATCTGGTCATTCAGGAGGTAGGTGGGCATGCTCTTTTCGCGGCGTCTTCGTTCCAACATTCATCCCAATTTATTCTAGGGTCCTCTTCCATAGTAGCGACATAATTCTGCTTAGCAGAAGAATTCGTACCATGGTCTTCTTCCATAGTAGTAACATAATTCTTATACAAGTTCTCCTTCTGAAGAAGGACTTCCTCTTCAACGATGCAACCTGTATCGAATGGCTCCATAAAAATAAAAGTGGTGATAGTGCAGGT
Source organism: Picea sitchensis (assembly GCA_010110895.2). Classification (NCBI taxonomy): domain Eukaryota; kingdom Viridiplantae; phylum Streptophyta; class Pinopsida; order Pinales; family Pinaceae; genus Picea; species Picea sitchensis. Next base: position 33,155 of record SNQJ01S0046126.1, on the reverse strand, counting down.
GGTTGACTATTGTTATGAGGTGGTCATCGATGAATATGGCCCAATTTCCTCCTAGTTGTGTAGAGTCTCCTCTTCCACCAAGCAGCCTGTGAGGAGACCCTCTTTGTTTGATGAATGGGGCTCCAGTTGAGCCTCCTAATGCCAATTCTGATCAGAGGAGGGTGAGTGGTATGAACTACCTTTTGAGATGAGAGAGAGAGAGGCTAGTCCTGAGCGTTTGTGACTATTGAACTAGTTCTAATAGGTTGGCCCACGTTGGGACTTACCTCTTATGAGGCATGGCTAAGTAGATCTCAAGGCAAGTGAAATAAATAGTGGGGTGGCCAGAGGTCTGCGAGCGAGGGAGTGATGCGCTTTAACCTTCTCTCAAAGGGTTGTGTGACCTCTGGTATAGGATCTTACATAATCTTGGCTTTGGAGCGAGTTCTTTGGATCCTTATAAGAACCTCTACGAATAAATCCACAGGATTTTGTGAAACTACACCCATGTAAACAATCACCAGGCGTAAGCCTCATCCATGTGACCATGCCTTAATACCACATGCCTATTCAATTTTGTGCATTGCGGTTTTGAGTGTCGGGTAATCGTATATGAGTCGACCTGACTCTCCGTCTTTCAAATTCCTGAACTCTCGAGTTTCGAACCTCCATCTCACATGGAAACAATCCCTTATCTCTCCCTCAATGCGGCCGATATATATCCCGCTTCACAAATCCAGATTTCACATTTTTCTCTATTGAAGGTTGCTTTCGTCTCCACTTCCTCAATACCCAAAATTAGATGCAAAGGAACCTTTCTGCTTGCATTAAATGCGACGATTCAAAACCTTTCCACCAGTTCAATGACCTTAGTAAAATCCGCGATTTCACTTTTTGCGATTTTTCACAACTCCTACCTCCAACTTCCCAACTTACAAATCAGGGAAACATTGATTTGTTGCCACGTGTCCTACTTCAATGAACAACCACGATCATTTCACGCGATTTCAAGAATTTCATGAACTTGATTACGCTCTTTGCATATCTTGGTTTTGTCAAATTTTTGGAAGATATGGCTGTCAATGCTCTAATTCTCGAGATCTAATGGCCCGAAATGGTATCAGCTCCTCTGGATCTCAATCCACGATATTCCTTAGGTCACCCGCAATTTCTACCTCCACTTTTAGATGCTTCAACTCTTCAAGATTTAGAAAATTTTCTAAGTGTTTCCTCTTGAAGCTTAAAACCACACTACTCCTCTTGAGATTTGTTCTTGATTTCTTCCTAACTTGGAAGGAGATAACAAACGTTTCAAAGGCTACAAATTTTGAAATTTCTGTTGCAATCCCTGTAACTTTAGGTCTCAACTATGTTTTTGAAATCACTATCCCTCCTAATATTGCATCAATTAAATTTGACCTTGGCCCTTCTATGTCTTTCAAAGAACTTCTTGGTACTGACCTGACATGTTCCGTGCTTGACCTCTTGATCTTGCAAACTTGAAACAAGTTATCTTTGCACACTCATTACACTTATTAACCTTTAGATGGTTGTCTTTTAGAACTTCATTCAAGTGTTGGCTTGATGCACTCCATGCACAGGTCTTACTCCGGTATTCAACTAACTGTAGGGTGTATTCTCCTCACCGGAACTTCTCTTCTCTCAAACTCAAAATAGAGTTCTTGGTGTTGCACTCCTTGAACTTTTCTTGTTTTCCTGGAAAATCTCTGATTATCGGTCACTCTGTCTCTGTGTTCTGCACAACTTATCCTTTGGGTTTTCAACAACCTTGAGTCTCCTCTCTTGAGTTTATGATTTCTCCGGTGTGCCCTCACCGACCATTATTTTCTTGAATTCGACACAGGACTCAGATGTGCACTATTTGCACTAGCTAAATAAACCAGAGATAACTCAACAACTCTCAAATCTTTAAGAAGTATATCTCAATCCTACAGATGAGAATTAACCCATAAATCTACAACATATATGAACATACCACGCAGGATATTATTCATTTAATTGCATGAATACACCTAGACAACTCATGTCGCGGGAAAAGCATTTGTTTGTATTAGCGTAGTGTCTCTTTATAATTGTGGCTAAGAATTCGAACTATCGAGGTTTGAACCCATATCCCACTCCTTCGAAATCTGAAATCTAATGTAAAAATTAGGATACAAAAAGATCTCTTTTTTTTACAAAAGAGGGATCTACCAAGCTTATTCTCTCCACCACCTTAGTGCCATCAACATTTCCATTAAGACACCTTAACCCTATGACTCATTGCATTGAACAAAGATCCAGACCTGACATGGATCTAGACCTTCTTACAGTATATTATTTTGATGAACCTATCCACACATGTCCAAAGCCATGTCTTTAGCATTTATTGACCTTACACATAAATTTACATAACTTTATATTTTGAATTCTCAAAATGAGAGGGTCGATGCCCCTCTCCCTATCTCCAAAATGCATGCTAACATGTTGACTTGTTGACGCATCTATCAAATTAGAAAGATGTTCACCGCATCATACTCCATTGTTATTGAAAAATATTGAGCTCTATAGGGCTCTTCAGCTCTGTTGAAATTCAACTCGATCCCAAAAATTTACTTGGAGCTGTCCTCCTACTCCTCTGCTTTGTTTTTGTTGTTGTTGTTGTTTCCTGCTACTATGGTGGAATCTCTTCTTCTCAGCTTCTCCTTTCTACCAGTCTCCTCTGTTGACCTTAACATCATCTTCTTGATCTCCTCAATCACACTATCCGTAAACCGGTGAGCTCTTCTTATCGCGGGTCTTTTCTGTTGCACTTCGTCCTCTCCATACTTATCAATAGACAAATCGTCTTCATCTCCTCTTGTAGGACTAGTTTTCCACTCTGCTGCAAACTTCAATTCTATAGTCCCCTTACTGAATTGTTGCTCAACTTATTCCTCTTCTAACAGATTAGCTTATACCATTTTTCCTTACACTGGTTCAACTCCATCTTCCTCAGTTTCTCTTGGTGGAATTCTTCAATATCTTCTATTGAATGCTTGATTCTTTCTGGAGTCATCTTCATTCAATTTCCAGGCTAAAATTTCTGAGAATTTATGTCGAATTCTCTTCTCTTCCAATCGTCATGACTGTCTTCTGGAATCCATCCTTTGGTTCTAGATTGTTCAACCAATCCTCAAGAATATTCAATTCTATCTCCATGGAGTGAGCATCTCAACTATGTGCTACTCTTCTGCTAGGGCAGACATCAATATCTTCTCCTTCTCCTCCCCTCTTTAATAATATCTAATAGTTTTCCTTCTTCTGATGTTGCATATGCAACACAATACTCTGGCTTCAACTGGGCTTCTTGGTAGGAGTATCTCAATTCCTCCAATGATCAGTCGCCTCTCTCATCCTCCTGCTTATTTGCAATGGGAATTATTTAACTTCTCATCTTCTTCATTTACATGGTCTTCAAACCCACATGAATATTCATCTATCAACCCTCCTTGTTGATATGAACTCTTAGAATTGAAGCTTCTTGATATTTTCAACGGTCTTCCTTTATTCTCACTAGGCGACAACGGAATTTCTTCTCCCTCTACTCTCCACGAGTCTATGAAATCCCTCCCATGATCCATCTCATTTACCACCTAGCAATCTAAAATTTCATTACTGCTCCTCTGGCGGTATATGAGACCTTTGACTGATCTCTTTCCATTGCCCACTTGGAAACTTGATTTCATACGCCCCCGGCAGGTTTATGAGATCCTCTAATCTCGTATCATTTCCACCTAAATATGATAGCTCGCCACGCCGCGCCGAATAATGTTGAGATTATCCACCGATCTCTTATCCTCATCATCATTAAGAGTCTTCCCAGTTTCTAGCTCACAGATGTGAACCACTTCCTCCCTCTGTTTCACTAAGTGTTTTAGCATGCCTCATCCACTTTTTCAAAATTTGTTGCTTCCTTATGGACATCAACTTCTACACAGGCCATTTTTCTTTCTTCTTCAGAGGCCATTCCCTTATGCTCCTAATTATACCTTTGCATCCTGTTGCATATTCAATGCCAACCTCTCCATCTTTTATCTTATTTTTGTGAGGTATTTATGTAGAACAAATTATCTTTTCTTATGGTAGTCTTATCCTTGATAACACTTATGGACTTTAGTATCCATCTTCAGCTACTACCCTTCCCTCCTGGAAAGTCTTGTGGATTACTCTGCATCCTAGAGCATCTCCATATTCTCTTACAACTCACCTAGTTGTTTAAATTTTTGTTCTTTGTGCACATGCAACAACCTTCTCCTGAAGAATCAATACTTTTCATTCTTTTCATTTGTCTCACCTTTGTCTACCACCATCTGCAGAATTTTTTTGTCTTTTTCTCCTCTTTCTCTTTTGCCAAAAATCTACGGTGAAAATTTATGCTCACGATACCACTTGGTTAAGACCCCCCTTATCTCGAAGGGTTGCATGACCTCTCGGTATTGGATCTTTGCAATCTTGGTAGGAGCAGTTCTTTGGATCCTTGCTAGAACCTCTATGAAATAAATCCACGGTATTTTGTGAAAATCCACTTGTGTGAACAATAATCAGCCGTAAGCCTCCTTCAATAGCTGACCATGCCTTATTACACACCCATTATTAATTGACGTATCGCGATTTCATTTTGGGTAATGCATATGAGTCAACCTGACTCTCCGTCTTTCGAACTTCTAAACTACCGAGTTTCGAACCTCCACCTCAAATCGACAATCCTTATCTCTTCCACAACCGACAATCGAGATCTCACTTCGTGAATCGGGATTTCTTGTTTCCTCTATTGAAAGGCTACTCGCATCCCTTCCTTCGATAACTGAAATTGTGAATTCTTGAACTCTTCTTGCATCAAATCGATAGTTCACAACCTTCCATGGTTCAACAACTATGATTAAATCGTTAGCATACTTCACGAGTTTTGACAAACTCCTACCTCCAACTTCCGACTTACGAGATCACTTCAGCGTGATATTTCACCCGTGTCCTACCTCAATGAACAAGCCAAAATCGGTGGAAATTCCATGTTGTGAATTTTACTTTCGCTCTTCTACCAAATCTTTGGTTTGCGAGATTCCTGAAATATCATTCACGGTATTTAACCATTGTGCTACTTCTCCAAGATCTAATGGTCCAAAATGTTTTAGATCCTCCTGGAAAGATATCAATGCTTGATCTTCCTTCAATTACCCTGAATTTCTTCGCTCCACCTTTAGACACTTCAACTCTTGAGGACTTATAAGAATTTTCTAAGTGTTTCCTCTCTAAGCAAAACCCACTACTCCTCCAGAGATTTCATTTCTCTTTCTTCCCTAACTTGGAAGATTTCAAAGCGTTTCAAAGGCTTCTGACCTTTGAAATTTCTCTTCACAATACCTATATACTTTGGGTCTCGTCTTCGTTTCTGAAAGCACTGTCCCTCCTGAACTTGCGTCAATGAAATTTGGCATTGGACCTTTTGCGTCTTTCAAAGGACTTCTTGGTACTCACCTAACACGTTTTGTGCTTTCGACCTCCTGAGCTGCAGAACTTGAAACAAGTTCTCTCGTACACTCCTTACACTTGACTAACCTTTTAATGGTTGTCTTTCAACACTTAGAAAAAGTGTTTTCCCGATGCACTCATTGCACGGGTCTTCTCAAAGAGTATTCAACAAATCGTAAGTGTCTTGTCTCGACACCTCTTCTCTCATAGAACTTGAAATAGATTTTTTGTGCACTCCTTGCACTCGTTTCATGCCCACTTGACAAATATCTACAGAGTTCTCAATGTCTCTGTCTCTTTGTTTCTTTCTTTTGCACAACTTATCCTCTAAGGTATTCAACAACCTCGAAGCTCCTCTCTTGAGTTTATGATTTCTCTAGTGTACCCTCACAGCATGTTCTTGCCTGAATTCTACACAATACTCAGATGTGCACTCTACGACTAAGAACCTAGAAATCATAAACTCTCAAATATTTAAGAAGTGTATCTCAATCCTATATATGGGAATTAACCTAACCATCTACAACATATGAAAATAAAATATTATTCATTCAATTGAATAGATGCACACAGACAACTCATGTGCAGAAAAAACTATTGTTTTGTATTAATATTACTGTCTCTTTACAACTGTGTACAAGACTACACTATCACAGAGTCTCAATTCTTCCTCCTACTTCTCGTCTAATCGTGTAAAGCTCTATATAAAAAATATCTCTCTCCCTGTATTACAAAAGAAGGCTCTATCGATCTTATCCTCTCCACTTTGCCTGATTGCCATCAGCATTTGTGTTGAACTTGTCTTAACCCTATGACTCGATATATTGAACAAAGAGATCCATACGTACGGATCTAGACACATATAGTCAATTATTTCTATGAACATATCCACACCTGTCCAAAGGCATGGCTTTGGCATTTATCGAACTTACACATAAATTTACCTAACTTTATATTTTGAATTATGAAATGAGAGGTGAGTGCCTCTCCCTATCTCCAAAATGCATGTTGATGTGTTGACTTGTTGATGCATAAATGGAATAAAAATATGCTCCTGCATCAGAGACAAGGACGGATAAAATTCAAGGTGCAAAGCAAAGAAAACAGAATGGGATAGTGAACTATGACCAAATGCCAATAATAAAACCTGCCATTGGGACTAAAGGGGGCATGATGGAGGTTGATGGCTCACGGTATCCATAAATTATTGTATTAATTGTCATTCCATTTCTATCTTACTAGTGCCAAGGGGCAACGAGTCTCCAATTCAGACCAGCCTTAGCTGAGCTTGGTGGAAAAGCTGACATAACTAGACAAGGAGGGTGTGAGGACCTTCCCACTACCTTATGTCCTTGACTATTGACAATACATGTATGTTTCCACCGTGAGGGGGTTAAATTTGAAGGACATAGGGGTGGGATTTTATCCACTTACATGTGCAGTCGGGGATACCATTATGTGTATCTCTAGGTGCAACCACAAGTTTTACCACTACCTCAAGGTTCCTTCGTGGCTCTAGGTAAATACCCCACATGAATTGAACCTTTCCCAGTGAAAAAATCCTCACTTTCCAAATTGATACAACCTTTAGAGTTTATATTTGTTGATGGACATGGGGGTGAATTTGAATCCCACTTATGTGTGCATGGTGACGATACCATTTAATATAGTATCCACAGGTTGCAACCCACGTTCTTTTACCTCAAGGTGCACCCATGGCTCTAGGGTAGGACCTCATGGGAATTTAACCTTTCCCAAGGGTGAAAAACTCCTCTATTTCCATCATTAGATCCAACCCCTTTGGGCATAGATCCAACCCCTTTGGGCATAAGTTTTGAAATCTTTTGTGTTATTTTACTTCCACTTTAATTATAATTGGAGAAGAATTAAGCAATAATTTCCATATTAATATAATTTAACTTTTTTCCTATTTTAAATCTTGTTTTTGAACAATGAAAAATTATAGGCTCATCTCCTTTCAAGCAATATGAAAATTTGATAATAACTACAATGCTTTACATTTGAAATTGAATAAACTAGTAGGGTAAATAATACAAAATCATTTCCAAAATTTTTGTTATGCAAAATATTCAAAGAGAATTTTTGCAACACAAAAGGAGAAATTACCACAATGATATTGAGCATTATAACTGCAAAATAATCTAGCCTATTATCATTACAAATTCTGCTCAGCCCCTAGTTGTGATTTTAATATATTATTCATGACCATTCTCATAGCTTAAATATCTATCTATGTTCCCAAATAAAGCTAGTCTTATGTTTTTTTGGATGAATCCCAATTAGTATGTTTAATTAGGGATCGATTACACATTAATTTTTATTAAAAATATCCATCTTATTATTTTATTTTTTAATTGGAAGTAACATCTCTCATAATATTTAATCTCAAAATTAAAAATGATACACCCTAATTTTTCTTCCTCATAAAGGTGAGTCTTTCTAGCATCGAGAGCATGGTTATCACTAGGAACTTAACCTACATGAAAAATATGAACAACTTGGAAGAGAAGAGTCTTCCTAAGGTTACTTCAAATTCCAATCAAAACCATCTATGGCTCAAGTGGGGTTGGCATAAAGATCTTAAGTCTTCAATGAATAATTGGGGTATTGAGGAAGAGGTGAAATATTGTTACATCAAAATTTAAAAGTTAAATTGGTGTGATATACAATTAAAGAGTAAGAGAAAATTAGGCTACTACAAGGAGGTGATCCACCCTAGTTTAGAATATCAAAGTGTATTTTGTCATTTTTTGAAAGTAAGAGGGTTGAAGATGAAAATAACTTTCTCTTATAATATCATCACTACACTCACATTATATGTCAATTTAAAAATATTTTATACCTAAAAAACATTCCTAACCTTTTCACTTATCAAAGCTATGGTGATTTAAGAATGCTTTCCCTAAAACATTTCAATCATATAAATAATATTATAAAGAAAACCAACTAATTCCTTACATTTTTTTAAACTTCCAATTTGTCAATCTTGGTCTGAGTGAAAGTTAATGACCATAATCATTATCATCATACTTGTAAATAATATTTTAAAAATATGAAAACTGTACTTGTAAGCATTGATATCACTTAAAATGTTGTTTTTTATATTCGTGAAACACAACTATGTTATGAATGTAGATGATGTAATTCTATTTCATATAAATTTATTTCTCCATAATTTTTGACATAGTGAGATGCATTCTAGATATCCATTAGGAAACACTTAGATCGTCATATGTTGTTTCAATATAATATGTTGTAGAAAAATAAACATATAGGTAGTAATAAATCTAATGTGGGGTAAATATTAATCATTCACAATTCTCTCTCTCTCTCTCTCTCTCTCTCTCTCTCTCTATATATATATATATATATATATGAAATGTGTGTGTGCATTATATCTATATCTATATTTATCTATCTATCTATATGAAATTGAATTATCTGTTGGAATATTGTTGGGCCTTGGGTATGGATTAATAAATAAAGATAAGAAAAAGGAAAAGAAAAGATGAAGTGAGAACTGTGCAGAAGGCACATTAACTGAGATCAGGTTGAAGTGGTTAAAGAAGAAAAAAAGAAAGAGTGAAGTAAGGGCAAACAATTCGTTGGACGAGAGGATCGAGGAGAACAAATCAACAAGGAAGATGGATCGTGGACAACTCAGCAAGAAAAAAAAGCCACCAATAGATGCGTTGGAGCACCTTGTGGGAAGGAAGGGGAAGAAGGAAAGACAGGTTGGTGAAGCCCAAAAAATGTGGGTCGAGTTGACCTAGGGTTTTAGACACCTAGGGTTTTGGTATTTAGGGTTTTGACACCTTGGGTTTTGGTATTTAGGGTTTTGACACCTAGTTTTTGACCTAAGGATGTTCGAGAATTATTGCAATGTATAAATAAAGGTCTAGAGGACCTGGGATGGGTTAGTTCAGAGTTGGTTCATGTTTTTCAGTGTGTTTTGTTGTTGTGGTTGTTATTAGAGTGATTATTGTTGTGAGAGATAGAAGTGTTGAGTGCAAGAACCTTATGGTATTGTAAGATCTTCAACTAGGTGCGAAGGTCAACCGTGTAGCTAGGTGCACAGGGAGGGGAGAGAAAGAGAGAGAGAAGGAGAGAGATCTCCAAGCTAAGAGCACAAATAGAACTGTATGTTTTCCTATAATATCAAGAAACACAATTTTGTGGACGTATCCCTAGGGAGAGGGTGAACCACGTATATCTTGTTGTTCTATGTGATTGATGTTGTATTCTTTTGCCTTCTGATAATTTTTTTATTTCATCATTCTGTTAGATCTGAGATATAACTATGCGAAGTAGGTTTAAGTTGCTAAATGACATCTAGAGGCTGTGTTGTTGTTGTGTCAGATCCACTTTGAATTTCCTCTAGTTGTAGGCACCTGTGTCCTGCAACCCCCTATTGGTACTTCAGGTGAGACTGCATCTACTTCACATGTGTTGCCGAAAGGGCCAGTGTTTAGGGATTGTTTGTGCATTGTTAGAATTGAACCCTGGTTCTGCCCTTATGCCAACAAATGGGCTACGTGCACCAACTCTTTTTCTTATTTATTATCTTTTGTCAATCTTCATACATGCATAGTGACACAAACAAACTTCACATAGGATAGGAGATCTGCGTGCACCTCACAGATCTTCCTTCCTTGAGCTAGGTTCAAGCGCAAAGCCTTCTTAGAATTAGTTTCACTTAGCTCTGCAAGTTCTAAACACACAATAGGCATAGAGATAACTCAATCACATAGATCTAACTATTTACATCACTTGAACTTAGCATATCACCTCATTATGCTTCTAATTACATCACCCAACTTTCTATTTATACATTACAAAATCGACCTAAACATGGGTAAACCCATGGGACGACATCCCATACCCATTACATAAACCCTAAACCCAAAAATCCCTAAAACAGGGGTGAGATCCCATGATATCCGCTTCACCTTATGCTCGGCCTTCGACCAGCCTGTTGAAATCCCAAAATGGTCAAACATGACCACCGTTTCCTAAAAAATTTGTCAAGTGCCAACAAATATGATGAAACTAAAGAACTTCTATTTTTTACCATTTCTCATGGTTTTCGATCCATCCATCTTCTCAAGGATTTCTTCTTTAGTACATGTATGAATCTTAACACTTACAAAAACAATATTATGATAATTAAATACAAAATGATAACTCACGCTAAAGGAGGTAAGATCATAAGAATATCTTGGGAATGATATTCATAACAATCTTAATTGGAACCATTTCATTGATAAAAGGATAAATGGAGGATGAAAACCTTCTTATGGAATTGAAAAAAATTCAAAATTGGTGGACCTTTCTATATGGGGTAAGAGTAAAATCCTCTTTGATACTTTTTTCATGTTATTATACATTCTTGTGAATTTTGGACCTCTAAAATCTCTACAAAATCATGGAGAAAGATATATCAAATCCAAAAGTGAAAAATAAATTATAATCTCAAAATTAGAGGAAATGCACACTATCTTGTCCTCCTCATAGAATCAATTATTTTTCACATTGAAAGCACAAATATGACTAAGTACGTAATGTACAAGAACAAGATAAGCAATATGGAAGACAAGATGGTTCCTAAGATTGCTTCAAATTCTAGTCAATTCCACTTGGAGCTCAAGGAAGTCTTGGATAAATAATTTGATCATAAAGGAAGAGGTTGATAATAATAACAATTATATTATTATTATTATTATTACCATTATTACATCTAAACTTAAGAAGCAATTGTTCCATGATAAGCAATTAGAGGATAAAATAAAATTAAGATACTATAAAGTGGTGATCAACCCTAATTTATGCGATCAAAATTATCTCTATGTTTTGATTAGTGTGAAAAATAAAATCAACATTTCTAAACTAAGAACAATCTCTTAGGGGATTCATACTCAGAGAGGGCATTGGGAAATTTCTTCAATGTAGAGGTTCAAAAGAATTTGTCATTTCTATTGTTAATAAATAGAGCACAACAAGGACATAAGAACTTGGTGGAAAAGGCTTTAAGTCATTCTCACTTCACATATGACCTCCCATAGATCACTACCATGAACTTGTATTCAACTTAGCTCTTTCTTTTTCTTCACCATTGGCTATACCTCTTATGGATGGCTACCCTAGAAGACTCACAATTCCTCATCTTCCATGGAACACTAGCATGGTTCTATAATTCCTTTAAAACCATAAGATATATGAAGTCATGTTTAGAAATAGAACACAAGCTTCATGGAAAATGATTTAAGTCATTCTCCATGCATATATTCATCTAATGATATCAAAATATTGTACATGTAGTTGAATATTTATACGTAAATATCTTATTGATAACTCATCAATGGATAATGACAACACCTCATTATTAGATAAGGATGAAAACTCATAAAAATGTGTTCCCTAACATCGTGATCCTCTAGTGATTTACACACTAAACTCTTTTAACTCAACAAAATTAAGTGGATTTAGAAATCCCTCTCTTGAACCTCTTTTAGGGAAGAAATACAATTCCGAAGAAAACTAAATAATTAGTTACCTTTCTTAAATTCATAAAATCATATGAACTATTGGAAAATGAGGAAGCTAAGTCGATTCTATTTGAAACTTAAAATTGGAATTACAAATTTGTATTTAAATTGGAATTAAAAATTTGTATTTATATTCGAAGTGCATTTTTTATTAATTTATTCTACTACTTTCTACCTTGAAAACAATTACTATTCTCTTATTTAAAAAAATGATAATCAATTTTTTTTATTAATTTAAGATTGAGATTAGTAGATTTATATGAACATACATAGTATTTTATTAATTTGTGTCACTTTGATGTAAAAATTTACAACAATCACAAATTTTATGTTTGATGAGCAAGGGTAACACTATTATCTTAAAAAACATTAATTTGAATTCTATGAAATAAAATGCATTTTTAAGAAAAAAATTCATAGATTTATTTTACTAATACATAGTTTATTAATAATTTGTTAATAGAATAAAATTGATTCCTAATAAATAATACATAGTATTTCAAGGTAATTTTATACAATATTGACATATTGTTTTTTTGTTTTTTTAGGCACTTCATGGTACTGACAATGTAAGTCGATAGTTTCCAATAGATGACTTCAAGGTTTACACTGTGGGAATCATTAACATATTTTAATAAATTAACAATTCTTACTATTTTAAGATAAAAAAAAATTAAAAAAATATTTTAATAAAAAATTTAATATTATTTTATTAAATAGATTTATAATAGGTTAGAAAACATTTAACTATTATTAACTATTACTGAATTATAAGGTCACACTTATACTAATACCAAGATCACACTTTTAGTAATACATTTAAATGTGTTTTTTCCCTTATAAATATGTCATAATCTTAAAACCTATTACTTGAAATTAAACACTAATTTTAATTTAAAAAATATTCTAAACACCGTTCTTCACTTTAATCTTTCCATATCCTTGGAAATCGCCTCTCTTGTGCAAATTTCTTGTTACTGAATTACAAGGTCACGCTTATTTTTCCATATCCTTGGAAATCCCTTCTCTTGTGCAAATTTCTTGTTACTGAATTACAAGGTCACACTTATACTTAGACATCTAAACGTATTTTATTTTGTAAATTTCTTGTTAAGCTAAATTCTAACATAAAATTTAATGTATCCTAATTCTTAAAAACTTTTAACATAAGGGTATATATTATTAATTCGTATTCGTATTTAATTCGTTTAACTTATCAATTAAAATTGATGAATCTTTTCTATTATTCTAATTACATAAAACATTCTCTATTTTTATGATCGACAAATACATTTAAGATATATTAAAATATTTTTTAAAATTATGTATTTTATTAAAAATAAAAAAATAAAAAAAATAATGTACTATGATTAAGTATTTAATGTACAAGAATACGATAACACAATTATGATTAGGTACTTAATAACACAACTATGATTAGGTACTTAATGTACCAGAATAAAATAAACTACATGGATGACAAGAGGTTCTTGAAAATTTCTTAAACTTTACCCAAAATCATCAATTGCTCAAGAAGGGATGACATATTCATGTCAATTCTCCCCTAAATCATTGGGGAATAAAAGAATCTCCAAAATACAGATGATACTAAAAATATTGTTCAAGCTAAATTTAAGGAAAATCTATAGTGCCATAAAGAGTTAGTGGATAAAATAAAAATAAGATATTATAAGGAGGTGGTTAAACCTAAACTTGAAGATAAAAAATATCCCTTTGTTTCTATCAGCATTAAAAATTGAATCAATATTTATAAACTTGGAACTAATTTTCATGAGTTACATAGCTAGACTAGGGGTTGGACAATTCCAAAACATCATGACATGAATGAATACATTTGTGACACCAAGAGGGTTGAATATAAAAAACACTTTCTCCTGGAGTTCCCTAGTTATACCTAAATTACATCTTAATTCCTAGCATTCTAAGTCATCGAGACTATAGTGATTTTGGAATGCTTTTCCTAATGCTTTCACATAGATATAACACCATAAATAAATCTAAGTAATCTCTTACCTTTCATAAGGTGTGGTAGAAAATTTTTGATCTCAATGGAAGTTAACCATTGTCATTAGCGTATATTTATATAACTATTGAATTGACACAATTTAAAATTTAAAAATCACATTGTAAATATAATTTATTTTCAATTAAAGAAATTAATATCACCCAGCTTCTTTTTATGGAGACTAGGTATGTTTTATAGTAGTTCTTTAACCATGGTTCTTAATAGGAAAAAACTTAGGGATAAATTTTTCCCATAGATTAATTTCTAAAAATGATTCACCCAAATTATATAGAATACAATTATTTTACTTTCAAATTAGCCCACATTTTATAGAATCTATATAAAATCTTAGAAATTTGAAGATTTTTACAAAAATATTTCCAAACATTTTACAGTTTGCATATTAAGGACTAAAAAAAATCCCAAGGTTTCTACATTTCAGGATAAAATTTCCATCCTTAAAATCAATCCTCATTATTAATAAATTGTATTTACAATTGTAACAAATTGTCGATTATAAACACTTTTGTCCAATGTGAACTAATCTACATATAACATATCACAAAATAATCTTTCAACCTTCTGCTTTAGAAGTGTGAATAATACTATCACAAAAATATTGTAATATTTTTTTTTAAATATTGTTCTTCCGCAAACTACCAAACTATTGGATGAGGGATTCTATGAAAATGTTGCATATCATCATCTTTAGAGTTCATCTCTAAATATCAAAAATAAAATGTTTTTATTAACTATAAAAATGTTATAAACTTTTGTCAACTAGGTTTAGCAATAGTGGTGGTAGGGGTGTTTTCGGCCCACCCATATTCAATTCTTGCAAATGACATGTTCAACTAGTATAGAAAAAAAAATATTATATTTTTTTATATATAAATTATAAAATGCCAATTACATCATTTACCTAATCCCAATTTTTTACAATATTTAAATATAAAAATAACTAACTAATAAAATTAAATTCCTTTTAATACCCTTACTAAATAACTTCAAACTTTAATAATTTAAATATAATAAATAACTTCAACCTTTAATAATTTAATATAATAATTTAAATATAATAGTAACATATGTGAATCAAATTATTTACAATAAATTTAAATATTTTAGAATACTTCATTATCAAACACAACCCATTATTATAAAAACTAAAAGATTGTTTTAAAAAATATAACAAGTTTGGACACAATTTTATCTAACCAGCTTCAGATTCGCATCTTCATAATTATAACCTTATCTAATTATATATTATCATTATCGTTTTTTTTCATTATCTAGAATTACTATGTTCCTAAAATCATAATCACCTTAAAATTCCCGCCAATATTTCTTTTTAGAGGTTTACGATAAGCATATGGATTTTTAATACTCACATAATCATTTCGTGATATATGATCAATGATTATTTTGTGTTAAAATGAATTTAAATTGCTTTTCTTTCATTTAAGAATGCTTAAAAACATAAATGTCAAATCTCATCCATGTATGTATAGACATTTAAGATAGACATCTAGATCTCTAATACTCACATAATCATTTTGTAACGTATGATCTATGATCATTGTGTTAAACTCAATTTAATTCGCTCTTCTTTCACTTCAGTATGTTGCGAAGAAATATCGCAAAAGCTATGACAACAAATCCTCCATGTTTATACATCACATAGATATTTTTATATCACATCAATATCCATAAACCAACTTCCAATAGAGAAAATCAATTTAAAGATAAATAGCATGGCTTCTTGCATAAATTTATGAAATGTATGTAAAAAGTCTTCATTCAGGTTGAAAATAATTTTCCTGATTTTATATTTCTAATTATATATTGATTAACATTCTTATTATACCTTATAAAATAATTGTAGTATATTAATATGTAATTTTTCAGATTAACTAAAAAAATATCAAAATAAAAATGTAATTCATTTTAATTAAGAAGATAAATTTTGTTATACTAAAAGATATATTAATTATTAGTAACAAAAATAATTTATAGACAAAATATTTATTTTCAATAATCATAAAAGATGGTAATTTGGAATATTTCTAACAACTTTTATTTTATTTTAGAAAATTTAAAAATAAAAATAAAAAAATAACTTATTTATTTCTATCTCTTTCAGGTGAAATATCAAATGACCATTTTAATGGTAGTTGAATCAAATTATCCTAGTTATTATCTATAAAATGATAATGTCTTTCATTTATAAATAATATATGTTACACCTTCCAAAGTTTTTTTTACAGATGTTTGGTGTATACATATTGTTTACAATTCTAAGTAGATATATAAATGATTCATCCCTTTAGGGATGAAGTACTAAACATACTTGTGTAACATTTGTAATTTTAATGGAAAAAATAGGTTGCATATAGTTATCTATAGTTCCACAATCACACTCAGAAAAATAAAAATAAAAATTGTTATCACTAATTTACCATAAATATTTATTTAAAATTGAAAAAAAAATATTTCTTAAAACAATTTCTTTAAAAAATAAAATAATAAAAACATAATAAATTTTTTATTTATTTATCTTCATTAAAAAAAAATATTTAATAATTAAAATAAATAATTAATAATTAATAAAAAAATTAAATGAAACAATTATTGAAAAATTTAATACAACACTTGCTATAAATCTCAAAATCTCAATCACATATAATAAATCAAAAAATCTCAATCATAGGTAATAGACGGAAATGACTTACAACATCATGATATGTTCTTTGTGTTGGTAAAAATTTGTGACACAACAACTATTCAAGTCACTAGTGTTGGTAATAATGTGTTGCACATCATATAAATCACAAAATATCAATCAAATATAATAAATCACAAAATCTCAATCACATGTAATAGAAGACAATCCCTTACATCATCATGATGTGCTCTTGTGTTCATAAGAATGTGTGACACATCAACTATTGAAGTCACTTGTGTTCATAAGAATGTGTGACACATCAACTATTGACGTCACTAATATTGGCTCTTGTGTCTGAAATAATGTGTGATACATCAACTATTCAAGTCAGTAGTGTTGGTAAGAATGTGTGACACATCAACTATTCAAGTCAGTAGTGTTGGTAAGAATGTGTGACACATCAACTATTCAAGTCAGTGGTGTTGGTAAGAATGTATGACACATCACCTAGTGAACCCTTTTGGTAAAGTTTATAAAATTTATTTTCACTCTTTGTCCTAATTTTATCATTAAATTTAATTTTATGCTATTTTTGTCACTAAATTTTTCTTTATTTTATTTTAATCATTAAATTTATCTTTAAATTTACAGGATCACAATTTAAAACAATAATCATAATAAAAAAGGATTTTAATATATTATAAACAAATATTTTAATTTATTTTATATAACAATTAGGTTTATATTCTTTAAAAAATAATTAAATTAATTAATAATAAACATAAAATTTAAATTAAATATATAATTTCTAAAAATAGATAAAAATAATAAATATAATAAAATAGAAATCAATTTTATAATGCTAAAAAGTTTTATTACTTAATTTTAAAATGTATAAAAAAATTATTTTTAGTATATAAATATAATAAAATAGAAATCAATTTTATAATG
>SNQJ01S0046125.1:36135-50163 GCA_010110895.2 Picea sitchensis | reverse complement strand
GCAGAAATAACCATCAAAAGCATCAGGTATTTATTGGGCAATGAAGCACTAAACATGCAGATTAATTCTCAATAGTTTAGCGCAAGCTTTGATGGTGAATTAGGGCTGCAAAAAGATGTTTTCAGAGATTTTTCAGAGCAGCCAAATGGCTGTAGCAAAGATTTGCTACAGAAACAACTTTTACCCCAAGGAATTAGCCAAAAAATTTCCCAACAATAGCCAACATCAAGTAGATTAACAATAGCAACTTTCCAACTATTTCCAACAGTAAAAGAGTGAGAAATTAATCTTGAAAAAGAGAGTTTGCAGCAGCCCTAATGGCTGTAGCATAAGTTTGTAACAGTAGCAAGATATCATTTACCAATCAAAACGCCTTGGTGGCTCAAGCAAATGATTAAGGCAAAGAATTGATTCCACTTTGAACAAATTCAATATCTCGTGAAATCACGTATTTCAATGCAAGTATTTTATTTCTCCAATGCTATAAATGAATAGTGCCTTTCCAAATGGGTTACGGAGTCTTCATGTACTAGGTTAGGCCTACCACTTCTCAAGGGGTGTAAACCCTTTTACTCCCTTGAGCAAGTAATCCTAACAAGGTGTAAACTCTTTTATTCCTCCTAACAACCTTTGCAATAGTCCTTTCAACAAACAACAATGATAAAACTTGATGGAGGGTGTATGCCCTAATACTCCTCCAAGCATCTAGCCAATAACAACAATGGAACAAGAAAGAAACCTAACAAATGCATATTTTCCTTACAAATTCCAAGAAAAATGCCAAGACAAACCCTAGTTACCAAGAATTTTCATCACCAAGGCAAGAGAAAGAACCTCCAAGAGATAGCGCACCACTTCCTTCCATAAGACAAGAAATAAACCATGTCACAATAGAGAGAGAGAATGAATTTGCCCAAGTAGGGAGAAAATTTCAGCCAAGTATTCTTCTCCACATGGGAGAGCTATGATAAAAATGAAATAGAGATGATCTCTATTTATACAAAAACCTCTAATAAGAGTTTGTCCACAAAACTTAGGGTAAAGCACAAAGCAAGGGGATAACAACCCTTACTTTGCCCCTTTTACACAATAATAATATTTAATTCATAATTTGCACATGAAAGAAACCCTAAAAATAAAACGTCACCCTTCTAGGGCAACGTTTTGGAACTTAGAATCAAAACATGGGGTGGAGGATGAATGCGCTAGGCCTCCAAAGGCCATGTGTCCTCATGCCAAGTCTCTCCTCCATGATCCAAGGCGTTCTTCCTTCAAATTGTGCCATGTGTTCTCATCAACACCAAACCCTAACCCATGCATGACGTCAAGCCCTCAAAGTGTGACGTTTTGGCCTCCAAAGGAAAAATGTTGGGCTAGTAGGGGCATGGGTGAGGTCCTCTAAGGCGTCTCTCAAGCCTCCAAAGGTTGTCATCATCGTCTGGTATGCGGGCCATGGTATCCAATCCATGGGCTTCAAACCTCAAGGAAGCCCAAGCTAGGCTTGTTCTTCCAAATCTGTCCACCAAGAAAGATACTGCAAAGACAATGAATACGCCCTCCAAGGATCTCAAGTCAAATACATCATGATGAGTAAATCAAGGCAATAAAAGATCCATCTAAGCATGTACATCCAAACTACCTCATCAAAATAAACAAGTACTCAAAGACCCAATGTAATTTTCCAAGTTTAGGTATGGGAGGGTTGACATAGCGACCTATTGGGTGAATCGTACCTCAAGTTTAGGAGTGTTTCCCAAGTGGGCCCCTCTCTAAGACATGTGGACAAAGTGACATGGATGGGGGAAAGACTCTTGGGCATGGGGTTCATGACATACAAGGGACCGTAGTATCTCATTTATGGGTGCCTTTGTTGAGGGTGTGTTGCACATTCGTTTTCAATGC
Organism: Picea sitchensis; assembly: GCA_010110895.2. Classification (NCBI taxonomy): domain Eukaryota; kingdom Viridiplantae; phylum Streptophyta; class Pinopsida; order Pinales; family Pinaceae; genus Picea; species Picea sitchensis. The sequence goes on along the minus strand of SNQJ01S0046125.1, from coordinate 48,261 downwards.
AACCTTTTTCGTTCATTTCCTTTTATTATTTTTAAGATGTTTCCAAGTTGAAGCCAAGGTGGGGCTTCTACCTAAGCATGAAAAATAGTTCCCACCTTCACTCTACCTTGGTCACATCATGCTTCCCCAAGATGAAACCATGTGTGGGGATTCTACCTAAGCATGAAAAATTGTGCCCACACATGCTCCACCTTGGTTGGCATTTTGCATTAGTTATTTTTTACGAGTTCCAACAGTTTCTTATGAGAGACATTTTATTGTCCTTGGGATCCCTAGGCGAACATTTAGAAGGTTCATGGTTGGATTTTATCTTTTGCCAGCTACAAGCCTCTGGGCCTTCAGCCCCTTCTTCCCATGAAATGAGGTCTTGGATCAGTACACCCGAAAATCCCAAAAGGTAAGGAGATGAGGGGATGAAGCATGGAAAGTGACAAGTATGGTCAGGAATGGCACAATGACTCATCAAGAGGACCTCCTAGTAGAAAACCTATCCCTAAGGGTTACCCAATTACTAGGGTGCAATGTCAACCACCAAAGTGAAATGGGGCAAAGAGTAGAATGTCCAAGAAAACATTACATAATCAAAAGTAGTTATAGATGCAACAAACTCAAATGCCTCAAATATTGAAATGACACTCACCACGATACCTAGATTATACCTCATGGAACAAGATTCAATGTCCTCCGGAAGCAAGCTGGTGTGGTGGATACCCTCATGATGAACCTAGAACTGTGGTGGTGAAGTGGGATTCTATCTGTGCAAGTGGACACTGCTAATCAAGCTGTCTCTTGGTACCCCATGTTTCCAACCTGAGGGCCTCGAGACATCATCTCCTTAGTTATCCCTAAAATCGGGGATAACATGTCTAAAACATGAGATAAAAAAAGTAATGACGCACTTAAACAAGAGATAACACAATGTCTTAAAGTGAAATTATGGAAGAATCCGGGATTGAAATGAAAAACAACATAGACGTCATAAAGCAAGATCGGGATAAAAAACCAGGCAAGCTCGTAAAATTATTAAAAAATCAAGGTTCTCAACGTCATAACAAGCAAGGGAATACGTCAAGCTCTTCTAAATTACAGAGACGAGTCTCTGAGCAAGATGGAGAGAGAAGGATTTTAAAAGAAAATTTTGAAGATAAGATAGACAATGATGATGAGAGACAAAAGTAAGTTACCAACAATGGTTACTCATTTTGAAGGACATCACCTTGCCCAAGAGTATCTTGTATTTAACCTTGTGAATCTTTATGTGGACGTTAAATTTACTCAGACACATACTCAATTCTATGATAAGTTCAACATACACCATAATATTGCAGAACTGCTAGGGTATCTGTGGCAGGTTCCTAGTCATCATAAGGCATGGATAAGGGTTTCACAGATACACGAAAAGGGAGTGTGTGAACTTTCTTGTTAATGATAGTATCCTTCTCATTGATGAGAGTGTGAATAAGATACCTGAATTGAAAATAATGGAGACTGAAATGGCAGAATGGGAAGCAACAACCATCCCAAGAAAGACAGGAAAATTTCGGCAGTTATATCCTTCATTACCTTTTCTTTGAGGAAAAAACAATTTTAAGGGATGGGCAACATTATATACATAATAATAAATAAAAGAAAATATAAGTAACAGTAAATAATAAATTGAATTTAATAATAATATATTATGTAATATCCCTAATAGAATGGATTGGGATATTATTTCCTTCTGTGCAATAAGTGTTCTTGATGTTCTAATCTGGTTGATAAATTTTCACAAATAGTTTGCATGTATTCTACTAATAGACATTTTGTCAAACATATTGCATGTAATACAAATACACCAAAAATAGAAGTGACAATATGTGGTATTTTATTATGAATGAAGATCTGAATACAATGATCCAAAGGTTGCTATGGAAGCTGTGATACATCAATGAAAAACACACAATACAAGCCAAAAACATGGAATCATGTCGTGGCCTCCTCAATAGATGAAATCAAACCCTCCAAGTGTCACAACCTCTCCAAGCAAATCACTACTACCCAAAACTGAAAACAAACCACAAGATGAAGCTCCAATAGAAATCCTGGATGGATTTCCCCTACTAAACTGAAACTCTAATGGAAATCCTGGATGGATTCCCCTCTGGTCTAGCTAGGGTGGATATTGCACCACCAAAACCAAACTGTAATGGTGGAAGGATTTTTCCCAAAACCCCAACGAAAATGTTGGCTACAAGAGCACTCCAATAAGATATCAAATCATAATGCCAAAGTGAGGCTCTACCCCTCTGTTTATCCTTTCTCCATGCCTTCTAGAACTTTCCCCTTTTTGACCAAATCAAATGTAACTTCTAGAATTTTCCCCTTTTTGACTAAATCAAATATAACTTCTAGAATTTTCCCCTTTTTGACTAAATCAAATATAACCCTTATTTTCCCTCCATTTTTCACTTTAAGATTAAAAGTCACTTTAATAATGGTTAAGTAACTCACTAATCTAAAGTTACTTTATTTCCCTAATGTCACTTTAAAAACATAACATATCCTAACTAAGTGACATTAAATGACCCCCTTTTTACTCATTTTTCTCCACTGACAAGCCATGGAAGTCCCTTCTACTACAAAACGGGGAAACCCAAAATTGGGGACATGACAAATCCTCCCTTCCCAAAGATTGCTTGTCCTCAAGCAATGCCATCATGACCTAACATTCCATCGACTTACCCAGACTGAAACTAAAAATGATACTAGGATCCCAAACTACCCTGTAAGATGTGAAGCATCCTCCGCTCAAGGTGTGGTCTGGTAATGTAATGACATAAAAGACCTCCTGAAAACCGCCAACAAGTAAGGCCACTCAATGCTGCAATAACTCGATCAACCCATCAATGTACTGTTTTGCTAGGGAACCAATCTCACAAGAGCAAAATCTGGCTCTCGTCTCCATGTCAATTGTTGTAGTGTCTCCTACTGAAATCCCGGGGTCCCAAGCTATCCTTAGAAAGGAACCACCACGCTGATGTTGTGCCACTCTAATCATAGTCGCTCGACCATCATGCCCACTCTACATCCACAAGTTGTAATGCCTCAAAGGATCGCATCCACTATCGAGGATCATACCCATCCAATGTATCCCAACTCTAAAATCAGACATCATAGAGAAGACTATGTGGTCATCAACTGATAAGGAATCTACTACATCTCATCTCCAAGTGTCAAAGGGAAAATTCCTAATACTCCAATATCCCCGGTCTACTGCAATCATCCAAGCATCGTCTGGACAATCCCCCAACATATCATCTGCAGAGTCCCTAGACACCAGAACCCCATAGAAGGTAAAGTCGCCAAGATCCCACACTAGCCTGTAAGACATGAAGCACCCTCTACTCATAACACTGATCTGTAAGGAGCCAATACAAGAATCCACCTGACTGCCCCTGATAAGCCAGGAAATCATAAACTGCATAAAAGTGGTCAAATCCTCAGAAGACCACTCCTCCAAAACCACTCCTAATACCTGCTAACTATTGTTGCACCATACTAGTAACCATTGGAGTCAAATTGAGCCAAGTCCCTAGTATTCCATCATCTAGTGGAATCCTAGTACTAGGAATCAAACCTGTGCTGGCTGAACTGTTCGGCTCCTGCCAAACTGCACTAGGAAATATGTTATCTCAATCATCATCAATTTACCTGAGTAATCTGTGGAGTCTAAATACCTCCCTAGAAGGTATCCTTATCACCTACAGTTCCTTATACTCATGCAAGTACCCAAAATGCACTGTCGAATACATAGCCCTCATAATCATCTCTCTAAGTGGGGGTTTAGAGGCTACAAGTGTGTGACCTTCATAGTGGATAATGCCATCCACCACTCTATCAATTGGAATCTCTGTGAATTGACCCCATACAATCTGGTTCTCCTCCTATGCTCCGACCACATAGTCCATACAAAAGAAATCTGACATGGCTATAACCCTGCCTATCTCACCTAGCTGATTCAGGGGAGTCCTCCACATCTTGCTGAATATACCACTGGCATCATAAAATAACACTAGATGTTGCTACCACTGCCTTCAAGACTGGAAAGTGCCGGGTACGTTGGTCAACCCCAATGGTATGACCAAGGACTCAAGGTAACGTCTGAGAGAAACCCTACAGGTATCGTGCTCTTTCTCCCTACTTTGGTGATATCCCACTCAAAGGTCAATCTCTGAGGGATATACCTCTCCATGAAGATCGTCCATCCACTCATCGATCCTGGATGAACCAAACTCAATGATATATTTGAAGTCTCTGTTTGGAGGTCGCCACGGGGGAAACGTCCCAAAAACCCATTGCATACTATCGTACACCACTATATACTGTTGTATACCACTGCATACCATTGTATCATCATATGCCACTGTATCAATCACTCCACTAATATCAATTGAACCTGGATCCCAGAGTGATGTATCCACATCTGTCCTATACTCAGTTCCCCAATCAAATGGTGCATACATTTCCTTGTTGGTTGGTCCACGAGGAATTTGCTCAACTACCATCTCTGTAGCTAAGCCTTGAGCCAAAATAAATGGCTCAGGATCCCTGCAATGCAAGACAGATGCACGGTCAAAACCCTCTGTGTCCAAACTCTCCTCATACACCTGCAACCCTGAATGTTCTTTGTGTGGAATCGTCACAAGAGGCTCCTCCCTCAAATTATGAGTGCCACTCATGCCCTCATGTGCTACTGTTTCCAAATATGATGGAGTCTCTGTTGCTGTCATCAATGAAGAGCGTGCCAAACTAAGATGGTAACAAAGCTCCTCAATCTCCCTTTCCTTGTCTCCAACGAACTTAAGAGCAAGGTCTCTATCCATGAACAACTGCAAGTAATCGGATTTCATCCACTCTAGTGCTTCTTTGATGAAGCACAATTGAGCACTAGTGATCCCATTTGCAACTATGTTTTGTCTCTCCTCCATCTAATTTTTCCACATAAGATCTTTAATAAACTTATGAGTACCATCTGCCCTTGTCAACACCTGCACAATCTGCTACTCGGCCAATAATTGGTCTTCCAACCCCTGTCGAGGTACAATCACGTCCTTATCATCATCAACATCACATTTGAGATATGGTGTTGAATCCTCATGAAGCATAGGTGATATCGCACTTAGACTTCCCACATCATAAGCATCATACATGGTGAAAGTTGTGAGATCCTCAACATCGGCTGATTGGAACATATCATCATAAGATGTTGCATCCTCTTCTTGTGTTGATTCATCAGAGGTATACCCATCTAACACACTAGTGTCCTCGGCCTCATCGGATAGCTCTGATGATGTATCATAGGCTACTGTTTGATCTTCTTTTGTGCACACATCCTTCACTTTCTTCCCTGTGATTTTAAAATAATCCTCATCCAAATCCTTGGGATAGCTTCCATGCTTGAGTTCATAATAGTATTTGAAGGGTAAAGTTGCACGGACCTTCTCATCCAATGTTAGATACTCCTGGTAGTCCAGCCTATATTTATTTGCCTTCAGCTCCCTCAAAAGTGCATTCAAATGTTCCAGATTAACTTTCTTGTGTAACTTCAACATGGTTGATAATTTGGTATTTTCTTGCTAGGGTTTCATCAAACATTTAATAAACCATTGTCCATGGAATGCACTGTTGTTTTCTCCCTTCTTTGTAAATCGCGCGGTTTTTTCTGGAAAAACCCTGAAAATTATCGAAATTAAAATGCCAATAACCTTACTTCTCGAACTCCGTTTCGACCAATGTTTTTTTCAAATTGGGTATTTTCCAAGAGGAATTAAAATATCCAATTTGTTTTGCCAAATTCTGCTTAGAAAGTTTCAAATCTGAACCTGAAGTGTGTCGTCCTCTTTTTTTCCCTCAAAAAAAAAACTGCAATTTTTTTTTTCCTTCTTTGACCAAGGAAAGTGTTTTGATGCAATCACAGGCTAGCAAGATCGTCAGCTTTGATACCACTGTAATATCCCCAATAGAATGGATTGGGATATTATTTCCTTCTATGCAATAAGTGTTCTTGACAAATTTTTACAAACAGTTTGCATGTATTCTACTAATAGACATTTTGTCAAACATATTGCATGTATTCTACTAATAGACATTTTGTCAAACATATTGCATGTAATACAAATAAACCAGAAATAGAAGAGACAATGTGTGGTATTTTATTATGAATGAAGATCTGAATACAATGGTTCAAAGGTTGTTATGGCAACTACGATACATCAATGGAAAACACACAATACAAGCCAAAAACTTGGAATCATGTCGTGGCCTCCTCAATAGATGAGATCAAACCCTCCAAGTGCCACAACCCCTCCAAGCAAATCACTACAACCCAAAACTAAAAACAAACCCCAAGATGAAGCTCCAATAGAAATAATGGATGGATTTCCCCTACTAAATTGAAGCTCTAATGGAAATCCTGGATGGATTCCCCTCTAGTCTAGCTATGGTGGATATTGCACCACCGAAACCAAACTGTAATGGTGGAAGGGCTTTTCCCAAAACCCCAACGAAAACGTTGGCTACAAGAGCACTCCAATAAGATATCAAATCATAATGTCAAAGTAAGTCTCTACCCCTCCTTTTATCCTTTCTCCATGCCTTCTAGAACTTTCCCCTTTTTGACCAAATCAAATTTAACTTCTAGAATTTTCCCCTTTTTGACTAATTCAAATATAACTTCTAGAATTTTTTCCTTTTTTGACTAAATCAAATATAACTTTTATTTTCCTTCCAGTTTTCACTTTAAGATTAAAAGTCACTTTAATAATGGTTAAGTAACTTATTAATCTAAAGTTACTTTATTTCCCTAATGTCACTTTAAAAACATAACATATCCTAACTAAGTGACATTAAATGACCCCCTTTTTACTCATTTTTCTCCATTGGCATGCCATGGAAGTCCCTTTACTACAAAACAGGGAAACCCAAAAATGAGGACATGACATATTATAAGTCATGACTCCTCCATAAAAGACGCACGACCTATTATATAATAGCCCCCTTCAATGTAATAATCATTCATTCATTTTATCAAATATATTTTAAACATATTATATATAAATATTTTCAGTCTTCTGATTATCGGGCTTTATTCTCCCAAGAGACCTCTCTACTTATAATCAAGCCAAAAATTCCCTGAAATGGGAGGTAGCAATGGATACTAAGTATGAGGCTCTGATAAAAAATTAGATGTGGGAATTAGTTCATTTACCTAAGGGAAAGAATATTTTTGGCTATAAATGAGTCTATAAGATCAAATATGGTGTCAATGAATAGATTGACAAGAATGAGCCCAAGCTTGTTGGAAAGGTATCTTATAGAAAGAAGGTATTGACTACAATGAAACAATTTTTCTAGTTGCCAAGATGGACTCTATCCATATGATTCTATTTATAACTGCTTCATATAGATGGGAGGTTGATCAAACGGATGTCAAAAGTGATTTCCTTCATGATCTTTAAGAACAAATCTATATGCAACAACCACCAGAATTTGTTCAAGAAGGTTCAACACCATTTGTTTGTCAACTTAAGAAATCTTTATATGTACTAAAGCAGGCACCTCATGGTTGGTATGAGAAGATCCATAATTTTTTCTGAGTCGTGGATTTTCTCATTGTGAGAGTTACCTTGATCTCTACATTTGTCACTAGGATAATAAAATCCTTATTATTGTACTCTATGTGTTTGATCTGATTCGAACTAGCAGCTTGACCTCCTAGATTAATGCTTTGAAGCTAAGGCTTCAGAAGTCGTTTGAAATGACTGATCTTGGTCTACTTCACTACTTTCTAGGCATTTAGATTATTGACTCTACCCTCAAGGTCTCTCTCTCAACCTCAATATTTTCTAGATTTGTTGCAACGCTTTAGGATGGAAGATTGTAAGCCAGTTAGCACCCCTCTTGCAACAAGGATGAAGTTTTAAGAAAATTGTCCATTTTTTTTATTTGATGCTACTAACTATCGCTCTTTAGTGGGTAGTCTTCTCTACTTGACTCATACTTGACCATATATTACCTTTGTTGTCAGTTTGCATTCCCGATATTTGTAGGCACCTCATGGGAGTGATTGGCAGGCAATCAAGTGCATTTTGCACTATTTGAAGGGCACCACTCATATGAGTATTCACTATGCATTAGGAGCTTGGAGGATATCAACATATATTTAAAAATATATATCCTTGATTATTAAATAAGTATTGGTATACACACTGAATGATTCAATTATTTATGCATATAGTATTGGAATCATGACTCTTCATAAGGAGCTGGTCATTTACAATAGTTTATTAATTAGGATTAACTGCCGATATTTAACTTAGGTTTTAATTTGGGGTATATTAGAAGTCATCCTTTCTCGGAAATGCTTCATTCTCAAAACAATGGTAAAGATGAGTGTCTTGATTTGAATTCTTCAGTTTCCTAGGTAGCTTCATCTTCTAGTAGGTTCCTCCACTTTATGAGGTATTCATCAACGTCTTTTGAATGAAGGGCTTTAGTGTAGAAATTTTCTGAACTAGGGCAGTGAATGCAACTTCATAAATTTCATATTTTTCCTAGAGGTTTCCCAGATCTTAACCCTTATGAATTTTCAGCCTTAAGTCTGTTATGAAATACAAATAAAACAGCAGCAACAATGGACAATATTTCACCTCGTAACAACCCCAATCAACAAGAAAATCCAAGAGAAAAGATATCCAAGTGTGCCAACAAGTATCATCCCTGTAGGGAAATCTTATCATGCATAAAACAGATCTGAAATTCACTTTATGACAGCTAAAATTAGAAATGTAAATCTGCCCTATGTTCTTCAAGATTAATGTTAAATCACTTAACAATTTCAGATTTAACTTATGTCAAATCAGCAAGACATACTAGCGTTGGAAATTGCCAAACCATGAACATAAAGATAGTTGAAAATCAAATCTGCAATAATACAATCTTGGACAGCTGAAAACTTCATATATATATATATATATATATATGAAGTACATACCATAGCCTCATCCCAAGGCTAGTACAATCATCTAGCTCTCCAAAACCCTAGCCGGATCCAGAAAACCCTAGCTAGGGAAAACCAAGAAAAACCCTAGCCAACACCAAGGAGCTTCAACAAGCAAGCATCACAATAGCATGTCCTCCAAGGCAAAAAGTCTCCTCTTCTCCACTCCTCAACAAGTATAATATAATGTTGAATCACAAAACCCTAGCTCCAATGTCTTCAAGGAATCAAACCCTAACCCTAGTATTCAAGATGCTCCAAAAACTCCAAGAAACTCCAGTGCCTCTAAGACAAGAGAGAAAATACAAAGATGAAGAACAAGGAGAGATACACTAGTGCACTCCTCTCCTCACATCATTGACACAAGATGATCAAGAGTGACATGATATGATCATCATATCCAACGTCTTCTTCACAAGAGTAAACCCTAGTATCTCACAAGAATCCTCCAACAAAGATGTCCTTCCTTTTCTTCATAATAACTCCTAGGGTATCCTCATGAACCCTAGCACCTTACTCCAAGAAGACAAGTACAAAGAAAAGAGTACAAAGATGATGATGAAAGGATTCTCTCCTCCTTCTATATACATGAGAGGTAAGGGAGGTCAACAATACATATGGGGGACCTAAGCCCTTACAACCAACCTACAAAACCGCAAGTGGGCTCACACATGTTAAGTGCTACACTCCAAAGGTACACATATCAAGCTCCAAGGTGATGTCGTACATAAGCAAGGCTCCAATGCAACAATGCTCCACAAGATGTGTCCAATGCTCCTCCTCCAAGCCTTGCTCCTACTAAGCCATGTGCTCCACTAGGTCCACTCCTGCTGCATGAACACTATTGCAACCCAAGCATCCCCAAGTCAACTCCATGCAAGCATCCAAGCTAATCAAATGCTAATATGCCTAATCAAATGTTCATATGCATAACCTACTTTGGTCATTTATCTATATATGATCCTATAAGAATATTGCGAATAAGAGACTTTATCTCACTTTTATCAATTTAAAAAGTAATGAAAAGAAATTATAAATTATTCAGTTCCCAAGTAAAAACGACATGCATGGGGGCACAAAGGCCTTCTCCAAAAGTAAAAGCTATGTGCAAAGATTGCCAAGGCCTTCTCACATTCTGATGCCAACGATGCAAAGATTGCTTTCATGCATCTCTTATATATTAGAAGGGTAGGGTGGTATAACATTTTTCCTCTTTTGATATATGCTAAAGACTTTTCGTTGCATACCTTTCAGAATGATTGTTAAGAGCTTAAGTTTCACTAAGGTTGAAATGTGTATAACACGTTTCTCAAAAAATAGGGGAAACGGTTCCAATACTTTAAAGTTTACACTAATATAGATTGAATTTTAGAAAATAACTATCTTTCTTTGGTAATCTAAGATTTCAAATTTCAGAGACTAATAACATATTCTAGAATGCAGATTTCATATTTTTAGGTGGAGATGCTGAAATATTCCTCAGATTTCAATTTTAAAAGGATTAAAAGGCAATTTCCTTGTATTTGAGCCAAAACTACATTTTTTCATTTGATAAATCAGGTAACATTATCCGTTGAATTTTATATGGAAAATGGAGTTTGGTAGAAGCTTAACATGGAAAACATTTTGCTGAGAGCATGACAGAAAAAGTCCCACAAAATGGTTTCAATGCAACTGCAGTTCATGGTATACATGATAAAAGTTAGAACACAATTTTGTGTCCAGAAATAACCCCCCTCTGTAGAGCATTGTATTCGGAAAACTATTCATCAACTAAAAACCAAAATTTGGATATTTCTATAAAACTTCATATAAGGAACTGTCATAAGTGGTATGACCATGGGAAACAACTAGTTGTAACTTTTAAGCCACTGTCGAGAGTCGAAACATACATGCAGCACTAATACCTCTTCCCATGCTAAGCATCCATATATGTAAGAGGAAAAGTGCATGACATTTTTGTTCTTCTAATATACATTATAAATCTCAGATTTTTTATTAGAAAATTCAACGGAAAGAAGACACTGATATCACAATAACTAAGAAAAAGTAACAAGGCCTTTTATGTCCTCATAATACCTGATAATTCAAGCCACCACTCAGATGTGTCCACAGCATAGAGTTCGTACTGAAGTTCGTAGTTGTTCTGACCTGTAGTCATACACAATAAATATACATCATAAAACTGACATGTATTGTCAGACACCAAGAAAATATCACAAACACAACTGATGGCATTAAATGTAACCTTTTTGAAGGTTTCTAATATTATCTTGGTAACTATGAGCCAACCTTGAACAAGTTGTCCGAGCAGTAGCACACTTTTATCTTTCTAAAATTCACTCAATAAGGACAAACAAAACTCTTCAAAGTTCAAACATGCATATCTAATTATTTACATCTACCTAATAATGTGCAACATTATAAAATCCCTACTAGCCTTTCGAATACTAGAAAGAATCATGTTGCTTGTGAAATTCTCCCCATAAAACCCATCCAACAGAACATAAAAGGAATAAAATTAAGAAAAAACATAAACATCTATAAACAATGAAATAACATGCTTTATATAGAGAAAATAAGTGCACTGATGAATAAGTGCTTAAAAAATGTACAGTTCAAAAAAACAACTGTCACTAGGATTAAGAAGTCACAAGAGACACATCATTTATCCTAGGAAACCCTCATGGGGGAGAAAACCCAGCAAAAAATTCCTTAATATAAATAGCCAATACAATGCCAAGAGAATAAACCAAACAATACAGAAAGTCCTCTCCCAAGTATGCGCCTCTCTCTCTCTTCCTTCTTCTCCAACTGCAGCTCCAAACTTGCGCTTTGGTAAACAAGTGAGTGAGTGTACAAATGAGGCGTTGGCCTCTCTTATTTATACAATCTGGCAGGTGTGAACTGAGGTGTCTTTTCACTGGCAGGGCCGACTTCTCATTCTGGGTGGTTATAACCACTTTAATATATTATGGGGGCCGACTTCTCATTTAGCATGTTACAATTAGGGTTTGACCAATTGGCAAAAGAGGATTTGGTCATTTACAATGCCCGACATGATCAATCCACAAAAGTGGATTGATCTA
>SNQJ01S0046124.1:102930-116447 GCA_010110895.2 Picea sitchensis | reverse complement strand
AGTTCTTTGCATTTCAATAGATAACAATAGCATAACACAAGATCACTGAGAAATACACAATCACAAGAGACACAACATTTATCCTGGGAAACCCTTTAGGGGAAGAAAACCCAGCAAAACTTCCTTATTATAGATAGCCAATATAATGCTAAAAGATAACTCAAGCTAATACAAAATATCCTCTCCCAAATATGCACCACTCTCTCTCTCTCTTCTCCAACTGCAATTCTGAAACTTGTCTCTCAAAATGAGCAAGTGAGGTGTGTCTAAGTGAGGTGCTAGCCTCCTTATTTATACTAATATTGCACGTGTGAAGTGTATCTTCACTGGCAGGGCCAACTTCTTAATCTGGGTGGTTATAACCACCTTTATTATATTATGGGGCCTCTTTGATATATTCTGGGGCCGATTTCTTCTTTTGACTTTTACAATTACATTTTGACCAATCCACAAAAGGGGATTTGGTCCTTATACTATAGCCGACATGATCAATCCACAATGGGGATTGATCCAATGAATAATATATCAAATAATATTAAGAATACACTTTGCAGTTACATTATTTCAACAGTTTTTATCCCTAAGTCTATGTATAAATATGTAAAGAGTTGGGGAAGATAAGGTTAGCTTCTAGGAATAGATTAGGCTAAGAGTAAGAGAGTAGGTTGCTCATGATTGATGAAGAGAGTTTATGTAGAGATAGGCTTGCACTGCAGAGCAGCTAGGAAGGTTTTGGGATTACAATATGTTGTATATTTTGTAAGCACAGTGCACAGGCCTGAGATGATTATTACACGAAAACTAATATAAGAAGCCAATCTTTGTGGACGTAGCCCAAGGATTGGATGAACCACGTTAAAATCTTGTGTCTGATTAATTGTGGATGTTATGTTTATGCATGATTAGTATAGATTTGCTTAACATATGGTTGATGTGCAATAATAATGAATGATTTAGTAGGTTGGTTATGTCGCAATCTATGTTATATCGTTTTTGCACACTGGGTTTTAGGGTAGGGTATTGAATAAGTATTGGATGGGTTATTGTTGCACAATTGTTATGGTAAAAGTAATAAACTATTAGTTAATTGAGTTTGCACTTAGGGGTTGTTGACTGATAAAAGCATGTTAAACAAGGGTCATGTGCATAGGGTGAATTAGTAATGGTTATGTTTCTAGCCTCACATCCCCTCATCCATGCAGAAACTTGGTTCCTACAACACCAGTAGATGCCTCGGGTGAGACTTCATTTGCATGCATGTGATGTTGAAAGGGTCGGTATTTAAAGGTTTTGTTGGTTGAATAACTTGAACCTAGGGTCTTACAACTGCACGCCAACAAGTACATATCTCAGGAGTTTTATGTTAGGAATGGTTTATAATAAAGTGACTCAAAGTGTCAATTAAGTCACATTCCACTTTATTGTCACATAAGTGATTTTCTATTTTAGGTCATGTTATCACACAATCTATCACTTGTGCAAAGCCTTCACAAGATGGAAGATGAGTGTAACATATGGAATTATTTTCCATTGTCACCTAAGCAATTACTTTCCTCATTTTAGTGAAGGATAGAGATCCAAAAAAAAGGAGGATTCCCTAGAAACCTCAAAGGATCCTATAGCAAAAATAAGGCAAGTCTATGGCCCCTTATCTCAGTTACTTGATTGTACCACCAACTAAGTCAAAGTATTTAAGGTTAGGTCAAGGTGGCTTAAGCAAGGTAATTTAAAAGTGCATGTGGGATGGGTGTTTCTAATACAATCAATGACAATTACTAATGGAATATATGTTAAATACTAACCTAAACACTAATAAACCGCTAGCTAATGATTGCTTGAAAGAAATAGCAGGAAACTATGTTAAATGGATACAATATGACAAACCCTAATGGATGAAAATGCAATAAATGCAGCAATAATGATGTTGGATGATGATTCTAAACAATAAATGCAAGGAGTTAGGATAATGATGATCATGAATGAATATGCAATTCAAAATTCCTAGAACTAACACAAGTCATTGGGAGAGAGAGAAAGCTAAAACTAGGGTTTAGGTCACTTTCAATAAAAGAAAGACTAGTGTTGTCTTAAGTCCTTCGACATATGGAGTCAATGCAACAACTTCAAAGGAGATTAAAAGTTAAAGAAAACTCAAGGATTAAAATCTAGGGTTATACAATCACAAGCCTAGGTATAAACCTTTAGGAAAAAAAGTGTAGGGGGGTGTACAATTACAAGCCCTACATGTCATCCTATGTCCTCAATTACAAGCCCTAGATATCATCCTATGTCCTCCAAGCTTCTAACAAGAGATCAAGGTGGAAAATAGGTAAACCCCTAGCGTAATACAATCACAAGATCTAGAATTCAACCAATAAGGACAAGTTTAGGGGGATGTAGAATCACAAGCCCTAATTTAACTTTATATGCTTCAACAATCTTAAGATGAATGAGAACAAGGAAGGAAATGCACAATTACAATCCTTCTTAGGGATTCAAACCAAACTTATCCAAGGACAACAAGATAGCATGCAACTTACAAACAATTATATAGAGAATCTACTTAAAACACCATGAATATCCAATAAACCATAAATACTTGGAAAGAACACATATTTTCCAAGTCTCTATGCATGAAGAAACCCTAGAAAAATAATCATCCACCAAAAAAAGATAAACACCCATAAGATATCTCTCCAAGAGATGTGCATAAATACTCCATGCTGAGAAAAGAGCAAAACAAGACAAGAGAAGTCATTCTCGACAAGTGTGAGTTATGATTTGCAAATGAGGGAAGATCTAGCCTTTTATATAAGGAAACCATATCACGTTACCCCTCAAAAGCCCTTAAAAATGTAAAATTACCATGATACAAGATGGATAGGTCTAGTTTGTCCCCCAAAATAGCCTCCAACATAAAGATAAAATGAAAATAATCAAAACATCCCCTCAAAAATGACACGTGTGAGTGTAAGAGCCTCCAAGTTTGGTGACATCATCCTCCAAAGGGTTAAATATCCTCCAAAGGTTGTGTCTCTCCATCAAAGGGTGAAAGTCATCATCAAGGGTCACACCTCCTCATCAAATTTCACATCTCATCATCATCAAGTGCCAACTCATCATCAAAAGAATTACATCATGTTAGGTTGGCTCAACAAGCATCAAATCATCATCATACATGATGTCACCATCAACATTTGTAACATACAAGGTCTAGGGTGTGACATCATGGTGAAGAGGGCTCCACAACCTCTCCCAAGAGGTGTACTATCGTCTCCAAGTGCAACATTATCCAATCAAACCCTAATATGCTCAGCGGTGCACTATCCAACCTGTGGGGCTTCCTGACCTCTCAATGGTACATCATGCTATATGCAACATCAAGGTTTTCATATATCCAATGTCCAAGGCCCAAGAGGTGTGGGGAGGTGCCTTAGGGGATTCCAAAGCATCAAAGGACCCAACAATCTGTATCAAGTGTGTAACATCCTCTGTATAATGAAAAATGTCCTAGGAATCATCATGAAAATGTCCTCCAAAGGACCATGTCAAGGGTGCATCATGATCAAAAAAGGTCCACAAAATTAGGAAAATCCAACATTACAAGATACAACAGTCATTAGAATCATACAAAGTAGGCCACTACTTAATACAAGAGCCATGTAAGCAATTCTCATTAGGTATCCTCTTTAAACTCCACACTAGCTCAAGACTTTATGAAAATTTCCAATTTTATGTATGGGAGGGACATCACAAGATCCTATTAGGTGTGCTAGTACCCAAGTAGAAGAGTAGTTCCTGAAAAACCCTTCAAAGTGTAAGTATAAGTGAATGACATGGCACGGGGTTTACTTCATGGTCATGGTGTCATTGACATGCAAGGACATGTGTTTGTACATCTCCATGAGAACCTTTGTAGAGAGAGAACTTGCTAATTGAGATGCCCTTTCCTCGATAGTGTGTATTCCAAACCCCTTCTTGCCTTTTGATATTCTTTTATTTCTTTTGCAAGTCCCTTTTTCAAGTTTCCAAAATTCATTATTTTTCTTACTAGGATTAAGTCATTTTAATTGATATGTATTCAATGCATTAGGACTAAGGGAAATCGCCTCATAGAGAGGGGGTAGAGCTCAAGATGACCTTTGGATTTTTATTTGGTCATTCATTATCCCATTATTTATTCTTTCTTTTATAAAATTCTTTTTTTTTATTCTTTAGAGGTTACATCAACCTCGACATTCTATCCCTTCTTCTGATAGGAGGATGAAGACACGAGCCTTTTTGGTGTACATGTAATAGCCATTAACAAAATATAGGACAACTAAAGGAATCAATATGAAAATTGTTAAGTATGGGAGGGAGTGGTATGTTTCCCCTATCAAATCCTCTCAGTAGTACCCCATTTCCCCAAGAGTAACAACACTAGACTAGGACACCTATCATAACCACCAAGGTCAAACAAGGAAAAAAAAATAACTTCCAAGCAATCACGATCCATTATCTAACTTCAACCCATGCTCCTCACCTAAATTCCTATTGCATTAAATGTGACACTTTATATGAAACAATGACTAGTGTACCTCGTGTGTCGAACCACCATCATCTCATGAACCATGTTGATCAAGTGAAAAATATGAATTGAACAATGATGGGGGGGGCAATCTAAGGGGTTGGTGTCTATGGAGAATGATGATGATCATCTCTGGGATCAATGTATTCATTTTTTATTGTTATCGCACAAACTATACTTTCCCAAAGCCCAAGGCAAGTAAATAAAGATTAGCGTAACAACGGGGTGACCTATGACTATCACCTTAATAGGAAACCCCTTTTTGTTTAGGATTAGGGTAAGACTACCCCAAGGGAGACGTCTCTAGTGACCTAAAGGGCTGGTGAGAATAAAGAAAGGATGCAAAGATAACCCCCCTCTCACTTCTCACTCAAGTCAAAAGGTATTTTTGAGTTTATGTCTTAAGAGATGAAGCAAATGTAATGTACAAAGTGTACCTGCCCAAAACAAGACAACAAGCAAACATATGGCAGCTTCAAGTACAAAATGATATCAATGATTCAATAAGATAATAAACCAATGAAATATATGTTAGTTGATATAAAATCACTGCAAAGTGAAACATTACAACAATAAGAGGTATTTTGTAACAGCTGCAAGAAATATGCCTGAAAATTGCTTGAAAAGACAATGAAAAGATATCATTTACTAGGCAGAATGATAATCAAATGGCATAAGCAACTTTGGAAGTGTTTAGCTAGCATCCAATGTAGATTATGCAAAAAAAATGTTCCTTTAAGATGGTTGTAGAAGTGATTATAATGACAACAGGTTAAAAGTTAGTAGTTATGGGCTAGGTTAGTGTTAGTTTTAGTTAGTAAAAGCTTGAGAGTTTAAGTTTCAAATGTTTTTTTGATCAACCAATCAAAGAGAGATGAGAATAGTTCCTTTAAGGGTTATGGAGTAAAAATTTTTAGCACAAATTACTTGGAGAAACAATAATGATTATATTTGTCTAAGAATATAAAGTGGATCTTTGAGGAGTATCACCTTAATTCATTTAAGAACCAAATGTTAGGGAGGTGAGCTAGAGTTACACGTCAAATTTCCTCACTTCGATAATGTCACATTCTCATTGTTGTAAGTGTCGCACTTTTGTCGCAAGTGTCGCATTTTCATCGTGTAAGTGTCGCATCGCAAATGACACCATGAGAACACTTGATATGACCCCTAAAACATGTTAGAAGAAGAAGCCCCATCATTTGGCAGTCGGAACAAAGTGTTTTTCTATGAGAATTGATCATCTTGGAAATTTTTGGAAGATCATCGCCCCCCTGTTCATATAAAGGGAGCGTTGGCACTCTTTGTCTATCTAGCAAGGAGCGTTGTAGCACTCTATTTCCCATTGTAAAGGAGCGTCGAATTGGTTGAGAAAATCTTGGGAAGAAATCCCCTTTTTCTCTAAGAACAGCTATGGATGATTCGAAGTGGTTTGGCTAGAATCTAACCCTTAGGCTGCATATAAGGGAGATATCACAACTGATGGAGTCATATCCTCAACTAATCCCAAATATAACCAAGGTGTTTGGGCCTCTCAAAGACTATAAATGGAGGCATTCTCATGGTGAACAAGGAGAGGAAAATAATCAACAAAATCATTGTCATTTTGATCGTGGATCTTTCGATCAAGGGGTTGGACGAGGAGGACTTTGAGAAGTTGTTGCAACATCATCCATGATTGTAAGTATCTCTTTAAAGTTATCATCAATATACTTGGCATATTCCCTTCAATCTTGTGTATTATTTCATGCGCTTGTCTATTGTTCTTTTGATCTTTGTAGATGGATTTGTTTAATCTAATCTTGTAGAGTAGGAGTTCTTTGTTTCTCTTTGTTTTACATTGAATTGCAGGTGTCAATTTGTGTTAAGGAGTTTAGAAATCAAACTCGGATTGGAAACAGCGAGGAAAAACTTAGAAACAAGGTGCATCACACTTTATCTCCCTCTCTCTCTTTCTGATTAGTTAAACTAAATTCAAAGGGATGTTAATGCCCATTTGTTTTTTTCTGTCTTGGTATTAGGTGTCTAGAATCTAAGGGAAGATTCACATGTTCGTAGAGGAATTGTTTCGTAACAGGAATTGGCGACCATATTGAGGAATCAAATTTTCAGGTTTTTTTTTTTAGATGGTTTCGTCCGTACTCTTGCCTATATTTGGATCATGTTTGTTGAATTGATATGTCCATACATCTTTCATCTTTGTTAAAGTTGTCTCAGAGAGTCTCTGATTGAATTTTCTGGGTTTTTCCAAAACTTTTCTCAGAACTAGCGCCCTTTTCAGTTTAATTCATAGCGTTGATATCTTGATCAGCGCTCCCTCGGAGTGCATTAGGGAGTGATGTAGTGCTCTTGTGCTATTACTACCAGAGTGTCGATTTTTATTGCTTTGAAAAATTGTTGATTGTTTGTTTGTTGGGTATAGTTCTTGGGTCTTTCTCTCTGGCTCAGATCCTATTCTATCATATCTTGTCCTCTGTTTGACTTACAACTTGCTTATTTTAATTCTTTTAGTCTTGTTTGGGTTTTTGTTGTCTTTCCTTATTGCAAAAACGACAGTTTTTTCTATAGAAATTGGTTTTTTTTTGTTTCTCTTGTCAATTATCTGATTGATTAGAGGTTTTCATAAGGAAAGTTATTGATCTCAACACCATTCTCTTTGTATTTGATCCCTTACTCAATTCTGGAAGGATATTAAGTTTTATTCTTTTATTTTTGGTATTTTTGTTTAAGTGGATACTTTGTTCTTCTTTTAGTCTCTTATTGACCGCTGAGAGTGTCTTTGTTTGTTTTCTTTTGTTCCTTCTTTTTCAAAATCACTGTAGTGAAATTATTTTCATTATTAATGAAAGTAAGAAGAATTAGATGAATTATTCAATTTACATTTATAATCAAACAAAAAGATACTTGCATGCATTGGTTTTGATATTGGAAAAGGTTTTCTATATAATTTGGCATTTGCTAGGATTCTTGTTGAGAATGAAATTGCATGAAATTTTGCATTCTTAAGTGTTTGTTAGTGAAAGAAACAAAACTCTTCTCCTTCCCATAATTAGAAGTTCATTCAAAGGAAGATTTGAATCTCATTGTTTTCATATTTTTTGGAGTCGAGTACCAAACATCATCTGTTTCACTTTCATTCACCTTTGTGTAATGAACAACCATTAAAATCAATCTAGAAACTTTTTATTTTTAAGATATTTACACCAACAATAGACTAGGACTAGAGCTTTGGAACAGGTTGTGAGAATAACTCTCCAAAGCATTCGAGACAAACTCGACATCTTGAGATAGGGAGAGTAAATCAAATTTTCATATAAGCATAGTTGGGATCCCCCTCTCACACAGGGGTTACGCATGAGATTGCGTTCGGGAGAGAAACAAAGATTATCCCTCCAAGGCTTAACTGTTCGTAGCAATCAGATCATATATTGGGGGTTCTTCTTGAGGTTCAAATTTCTTAATTTGGTCTCGGAGCTTCGTGGATTCCGAATCCATTTGCGGTCCTCTGGAATTTACCGATCCACTTGTCCTCAATTCTCTTGAAATATTTCGGACTTGATATCCTACCCATACATTCAGACTTGACTGTCAATTGTACCCACCCAGAGTCTTAATGCAAGTTGGTATCCTTAGTAGACACAATATTTAGGTTCCTTACAAGAGATGATGGTGAAGGGAAGTCTTTGTTGTACCTGTAACAGATGTTGGTCAAACTCACTCAGGCTCCTTGGAGGGTAACACGTGGGTAAAACTGTGAGGAAGATTGAACCAAGGCGTAAGTCTGTTAAGAAGGTCGCCAATGTAACTTATCCACCTACTCATATCCTATCCCATTCTCACTTTGATCACACGATGTTGGATTTCATCACCAACTAGTATGTTCATTGAGAGAAGGAATTGTTTGCTTGTTGGTCTTCAAGATTTTTTAGCAAGTGTTGTTTGTTTACTTTGAGTTTTCTTAAAAATTGGTACTGTGGCTGATAAAGGTCTTCATAGATCACGTAGGATGAAAGGGTTTCCTCCAAAATTCTATGACCCCTTACCTCCTAACTCATCGGAAGACACTTACCATGAAGAGGTTGAGAACCATTCAGATGCTAAGACTGTCGCTACTCCTTTTCTAGAAAATCACGAGAGAGCCTTAGTTACAGTTCAGGAAGGCACCCTTCCTATCAATCCCACTTTGCAAGTGCCTCTCGATCCACTCCTCGTTCGATTGGATACCTCAGGTAATGTTATAATAGAATATTACCCTCACTTACCCTCAAAGCCATATAATCATCTATATATGGAATCGATACAACCAAATTTTAGCGAAGAATACACCACTTCTGTTTGTGCTGCTGAAATGGTATGTCCAAAACAAACTCATATTCGTTCTATATGGAGGACTCCATCAGGAAGAGATATTTATGAAAAAAACTATTTTTAGTTGACCACCTTTTGACCATCCTCATTCCTCTACCATCGTCGGTGCAGAGGTAGGACCGTCAGTTCAGTTCATTAACCATCCCATTGAACCAACAGTAAATATTGCTACCACTTCGGGGAAAGTTCACAGTGAAACAAGAGTTGTGTTGCCCAGTAATGTGAAAAGTACCTTGACCATTACACCTCATATCCCTCTTCAAGCTATTGTTTTGTATACTCCACAGAATCCTATTGGGACACCTTCGCATCTGAGGATGAAAAACCCTGCCACACACATAAACCCAACTATGGGACAAATCCCTACTGGGGAGAAACCCTCATCTAGCAGACACATCCCTACCAGGGGAAAACCGTCCTTCCACACACCAATTTTGACTGGGGGGAAACCCCCTTTTATTGTTCAAACCTTATTTGTTACCCAACCAATGGCAAGGGGACAACCTTCTTTCACCGAAAACCCCCCAAAATCCTAGGGACCATCCCAAGGAGGTACATTTCATCAAACATATTAGGGAGGGCCATCAAACCCCAACCCACAAGGAGGAATATCGAATACCAATCCTTCTAGATTACATTCTGGACAACCTTTCCCAGGGGTCCCAAATCCCACTTGGGGTCCTCGAGGTCAATAATATTATCCTCCCCAAGGGATAAATCCTTACCATCCTTAAGGACAACCTAGTTACCCTCCTCAAGGTTAGACTGGTTATCCACCTCAAGCTAATCAAGCGAACTATCCTCACTCGGGTTACACTGGTTATTCTCCCCAAGGTCAAATGGGTTTCCCTTCTCCTTTCATGAAAATTCCTCAACAAATGAATCCTACCTTTGTTGGTCAACAACAACAGTATATGGGAGGGCCTGATGGCTACAACTATCCACCTCAACCATTTTATGGCCCTACTGGTGTCCCCATGCCACACTAGTATCATCCTCGGGTCAATCGACAACTACCATTCTTATCCACTCTAGATCTACCAGATCTATCACAATTGACTAATGATCCCATATAGCATTCTCCTTTCTGGTCAGTTATTCCTGCTAAATTACCTTTTGATATCCCAAAATTTGATGGGAAACCTGGTGAAGACCCTAATAACCACGTTATGAATTTTCATCTATGGTGTTCATAAAATTCACTCATGGATGATTCTATCTGGTTATGTCTTTTCCAATGTACACTTACAGGTTCAAAAACCAAATGGTACATTGAGTTACAACGTGGAACTTTTCAATATTTTAATTCCTTTTCCATGGATTTTCTCACACACTTTCAATTACCCATGTATTATGAGACTGGTACATAACTATTGACCTCCCTTCATCAAACTAACTCCGTACATATCTTTGATCATATTCATGAGTGGAGACGATGACGATGGTTGATCAAAGAAACCATTCATGACCAGTTACTGGCTGAATGGTTCACTAAATCTCTTTTACCTCTGAGTTCTCATGATGTAGCCATGGGTGGTGTCATTACTGAAGAGGAAGCCATTGCTCATGCCTAGTATCTGGACCTGGTTTATTCCCAATCTGGCACTTTGTATGAATTTATTTTGAATTCTCCATGTACATCAATCGATCCATCAAAACCATCCTCCACTGCTCACATAGATGGATTTATCGGTTCCATCAAAACCCAATAAAGTTCACAGTTGACCAACATGCCTAATCGCTCAGTCACTACCCCCACTACCGGATCGACTTCACTCTCACCAAGGTCCACCCCGACTCAAGTATCTGAGGTGAAAGCAGTTCAATCTGCTTCTCCGCAATAATCAGGGGGGGAGAAGAAAATGAAGAATAAACCAAAAAAATAGAATAATCCAACTGAAAATGAAAAGACACAAGCACAACCACATGCTACTGAGAAATAACCGTAGCAAAAATTGAAATTTCCATGTCTCATTTGTGGTGATGATCACTACACATGAGATTGTCCTCATCACGACGAAGTTGCAAAATTTTTTAAAGGAAATTGTCAACCTGTTGTGATGACACATCCTTTTCCACAGCAACAATCATTGGTTGCACAAGCTCATGCACCTCCGACAGGAGGTAATCTAAATCATCCTCCTAGTGAGGAAGCTTCATCGAGTGTGCACTTTTACATGTTTAATGGGATAGATTTGACCACTCGTACTATGACATATGACACACCTCCGACTGAACCTGATAAGGAAAAAGAAACTAATGGTACTACATCGGATCCACCATCCACCACCGTTACTCCTCCATCTAGTCCACTCCAGATTGAGAAACCTACATTTGACTCTATCTTACGTCCACCCAAGAGCACAATTCGAAAGTCGAATTTCAATCCTAATTCACGTGCTTCTCAAAACTACAACATCATTGAATATTTGGCTCAAGCACCATGTGCTATGTCATCTCTCGAAGTTCTACAACATTTCCCTAGTCAATGTAGGAATCTCTTGGAATCCATCATAGCAATAGATCCCGAGTCATCTAATCATATCACGTTTAACCTAGATAATTTTAAATCACGACTCTCTCACCAACTTGCTTTCCAGATCGATGTTGTTGCCCACAATCAACATATTCATCGCATGATATTAGAAGAGGGAGATTCCACATGTGTCATGTCTTTGAATTATTGGAAAGGCCTCAAATATCCTGGTCTTAATCCATATCCCACCATGTTACAAGCAAAGGATTTCATCCTCATGGAATATTACAGTCCTTCATAGTTCAATTGGGAGGCAATATTGTTTCAGTAGATGTTGAAGTAGTCGATGCTCCTCTAGATTAGAACTTGATACTAGGAATAATTTGGTTTTATGATATTACTGTCATCAATTCCTCAGTGTTTTGATGTGTCCAGTTTCCCCATCAAGGTAAAATTGTGACCATCAATCAGTTAGATTATTGCACCCCCGACGCTCGCACTCAAATGGAAAACAACATTCCTTTTCTAGGAGATTCAAAGATCACTTATGAAAGTGTTGGAGTGAGTCTCTTAAAATACTCTTCTCTTATGGGTACCTTTCTTGCACCACGTCCTCCCACTATACAACATATCTCAATGATCAATATGATTTCAACTATGGTACATCAATCCTATGAATCATATGATCCATGGATTATGCCTAGTCCTGCAGAGGCTGAATACGATGTCATCCAGTCTACCTCTCCTTCACCGGACAACCAACATCTACTTGCATCTATGACTTATTCATTACCATCCTATTTAAATTCCCTATCCTCTACTTTTGATTACATCCTACAGATTTTTCCATCGAATGAATCTATTATGGAAATGATTAGTATCGAGGAGGCACCATTGGGTGACAACCACCATCGTTCGTCCTTTCTTCTGAGTTTGGATGACATTGAGAAAGATATATTCTCCATATTTCCTATCGATGTCGTCAGTTGTCCCCAATCTCCCATACTCACTCAGGATACCATCTCTGACGGGAATTTGGGAAACATATCTTCTACAATTACTGTCGACATATCAATCAAAGAAGGTATTGTGGAAAACATACAGCTAGGCGCCAATTGTTCAGTTGAAGAGGTTGAAACTCACACTGCCTTGTTCAAGGAATTTTGCGACATATTCACTTGGAGTTACGAAGAAATGTTAGGGATTGATCCATCAATCGTTGTGCATGAAATCAAGACTTACCCAGGATTTAAACCTGTAAGACAAAAACGTTGCTCGGTTCATCCTAAAACAACCGCGGCCATAAAGGTAGAAGTTTGAAAAATTATTAAAGTGTAGTTTTATTTATCCTGTCCCCCTAACCGAATGGGTTTCCAACATCGTTCCAGTCGCTAAGAAACAATGTACCATTCATGTTTGCATCGATTATCGGGATCTTAATATGGTTTTTCCCAAGGACAATTACCCTACACCCTTTATCGACCAAATTATTGATAATTGTGTCGGAAGCGTCATTTTCTCTTTTATGGATGGATTTTCCTGATATAACCAGATTGACATTCTACCGGCTGATAAACATAAAAACATCCTTCATCTTCCTTTGGGGGACTTTCGATTATCAGAAATTACCTTTTGGCCTTAAAAACATTGGAGCTACTTTTCAGCGGGTCGTGTCGTATGCATTGCACGATATCAAACATGTTGTTGAACCTTACCTCGATGACTTACCCACTCACTCATCTCATCGGCGAGACCACTTTGGTCACCTATGAGCCATCTTTCTTCGATGTCAATTTTACAACATCTATTTGAACCCCCATAAATTCATCTTCGTTGTCGAATCGGGGAGACTCCTCGGCTTCATATTATCCAAACACGGATTAGGGTGGATCCCTTAAAAGTCAAAGCCATTCTATCTTTACCTCTGTTGAGTGCTATCTATGTCGCATAAATTCTCAATGGTTTAATGTCAACCAGGGATGCTCGTAAGCTTGTGATGATGCCAGCAAAATATATGCAGGAGTAGGCATCTAACTCTAATCTAAGAAAATTCAATCAAATCCTAACTCTTGCATTCCACTTAATAAGACTTAGTTGTTGTAG
>SNQJ01S0046124.1:81700-94630 GCA_010110895.2 Picea sitchensis | reverse complement strand
CTCTGATATCAAATTTACTTGTGGGCCACTGTCAAATAGAGTATCAATTTTTGTATGTTTGGAAATTACTCTTATGTGAAAAAGTTATGTTCGTTTGACCTCATCAACTTCATTATCAAATTTTAAATACTGAACTGAAGAACTTGCACTAGCTTCAGAATTTTTACCTTTGATTCCCATGACTATGACCTTGGTCTCATATCTTGAATTGGACCCCAAATCTGTTTGAGTTGTTGCAGTCGTCTTTAGCTTCCCTTTATTTCTTAACTTTGTTGGTTTCAATTCTGGGTGAAGGATCCAACAACGATCCTCACTATGGAATTATTTATTACAATGAGTGCATATAGGTTTATCCTTCTTCACTGTATTAGTTTTATTCCCTTTGAACTTCTATTTACCCTTGCCTTTGAAATTTGCCTCAGTAGGTTTAAATGGTTTTACAAAATCAACATTCAAATTATTGCGTCTAGATTCAAGATGAGTCACTTGCACACACACACACCTCATCTAAACTAGTTGGATTAAACATAAGAATGGTATGTCGCAAATAACTATGTAACCCACCTATATACTTAAGCAATGTCTCTTTAGTATCCAATGGTATTCCCAACAATAAAGCTCTTTTTTTAAAATCCTATGTATAACTTTGAACAATTTATCCTTTTAACTGTCTAAACTTCTTCCATGACATAATAGCTTTTTGCATGTGAGCTAGAGGTTAAAATTGTTTTCATAAAGGAGATGTAAAATCAATCCATGAAGAGAGAGTCTTACCAAAATTTTTAAGATCTTGTTTTTTCCTTCTTTCCCACCACACAAGGGCGGTTCCTCCGATCTTGAGACTAGAAAGTTGGATCATAGTCTCATCATCTATGATTTTTTGTATCCTGTAATACACTTCAATTTGTCTTATCCAATTATCTAACTTTTTCGCATTTAGTTCTCCATCATACAAAGGCAACTCAAAATTAACATCAAGTTTTAACAAAGGCATATTAGACTTATGCTTATGTCTTTGTTTTTGTATGGTAGATGTTGTAGAATGAGAACTTGAAGAAGAAAGAGAATATGGTGATGAAGGTGGTGTATGAGGAGGCTTTGAAGATTCTCCTTTCCCTTCACTTTTTCCCTTCATTAAAATTTTTCCCAAAACCGGTTTCTTTCTCTCCAAGAAATCATCATATAACACTTTGACCATTTCTGACATGGAGAAAAATGCATCTTCGAGCTTCTTGGTTCGTGGAGAAGTTTCTCCTTCTGAATCCATTCTTTTCTTCCTCAAAAATTGTTCTATCTCATAAATGAATTCAACCGATGATCCTTATCCTCTATGATATTTGGATCTTGTGAGCATACAATCCTGCACTTGTTAAACCTTCCAAAACAACCAAAATATCTGATACCAAAATACTTGATCCAAAAATGTAAGGAATTAATAACAAATTGACATTAACAAGATGCTCATGAATGATTAAAGAGTTCAGCCATCATAGACCATGTTGCAAATAAGAGAAGATAACAATAATAAAAAAGATAAAGAGACAATAAGAACTTGATAACGGAGTTCACCAATGTGTGGCTACGTCTATGGGCCCGCTTCCAAGTGGAGGACCTCTTTATTGATCTTTAAATTCTCAAGTTCTCTTTACAATGGATCCTTGATGTTACAAATAGGCTTCTAATCTGATGTACAAGACCTCCTTGTGAAGATGCACACATGACTCAACAATATCCTCTCAAAACATGACTAAATGCCCCTCAAAACATGAGAAATGAGCCAAAAACTCAAACTCTTATTTACATTCCCTGCATACAAAGTACCCTATCAAGCCCCATAAGCCTAGTTTATATATATTTTTAGGCTCATTTGGAGAATCCCAACTTCCCACAAATATCTGGCCTCTTTTGGGATCAAATCCCCCTCCAAATGGCCAAGAAATCTCCAAAAATGCCCAATCTAAGCCAAAACTATAGGCAAAAACCCACTTTGTAACAAAAAATCAAAACTAGCCCCACAGGCCTGGGTGCGCGCTCCTAAAAGAAGGTCATATGGAATGATATGGCCAAGAACCAACCCTTAAGGGATGCGCACTGGCCCTTTCCCCACAATCTTCGGTCATATGTCAATTGGTAATAGAACCACGACCCCCAATTGTGCGCCTAGGTTGTGGTCACCGTGCCCGAATCACATGGTGGGCAGGTGCTAAGAATACGCGCCCCAAATATCTGTGTCAAGTTGGATGACTGGTAGCGTCGGGCTTTGGTTATAAGAGATATGCAAAACCGTGGGTTGGGGCTAGGCCCCAACCACCTTCCGCCTCTGCCATTACAATAAAGCCACTTTATATGTTTTAATGTGGACTTCCTATAAGAAGTCCCACCATTGGAGGGTTGGAAAGCCAACCTATCCCAAGGCACTTCCCCTACCAAGAGGTCATGTGGTCGAATCCCATGAAGCTCAAAAAAAAATTCCCAACCAACGAATGATGGGGTTCCACGTGACAGCCCACGTCTGGGCCACGTGGCACCTTTTCATTTTCCCACAAATGTGCCACTTGTCGAAATGGGATTGGACCATGTCTGTCATCTTCCCAGTCAATGTGTTTCTGCTCTACCATGTGTCTCAATGCCACGTCATCATGATGATGTCATCATTGAATTTTTGCATGTTGACCTTTTTCCTGTTTGGAAAAATGATCGGAGTGCGATAACTCTCTCATACAACATATGTTTGAGGAAGTAAATATATGGCTAAAATCAATGCAACCAACTGGACGCAATGGAATTGGTTTCATCTGATTCCAAGAAATTTCATTTTTTAGCATTCTCTAGACCTGGGGAGCCTCCTCGATCAGATAGAAAAAGTTTTTTAAGTACATCATACAAAAGTACATAATGAGGCAAAACTTGGGGCTCCATTCCCAGGGTATCATCATAAGGACTAGAAAATATTTGAGGACTCTACTCATTCTACTGTATCACATTGTGCTCCAAAAAGTACATTACTTCTCGTGCCACCCATCATAGTAAATGTTTGAGGCCTTCATAGACTCCAACTATGTGTCGTTGCAAGTGTAAAGGCATGTCTCGGCTCCTCAACAAAGGTACTCCCATCGGCAAGCCCCATAGGTTTCTCTCTATCTCCCGGATCCCTCCCACTATGACGTCGTGCTCAGTTATTGCATGTGCATCCCAATGGTTCCCCAATGCTCACATCTATGCTGGACGTGATTCTCCTCGGTCTGCATGATGAAAATGATATGGTTTAGATCCCTCGTTGTACAAACAAAAACATATAAAAAACAAAAAAAAATATTAGTTACAAGGTTATGATTATCTTTCGCACCTGATGTGTCCCATTGTATTCCCTCGGGGAGTACCAAGTCTGCACTGCTTCTAAAATCTACCCCATCATAGGGGAATTCCTCAATCACCACTAACTACCTTTTCCACCATGCGAAGAAGTCAGCAGTAAATATGAAATCATAGGGCTCATTCCCCAACCTGGGGGAAAGACTGGTCCACCTCTCCATACAAGGCTCGATCACAGGGTGTGCTATCATCACAACATGTGGTTGCATCTGAGGGATACGCTCTAAGAAAAACAAAACCAAGAAAGAACCCTATCCAAACTGTTTATGTCTACCAGTCCTGCATTTGGATATTTTCTCTTTGATGTTCCTCAGGAACCCTGCACTCCAGTTGAACAATATCGGTTCCAACCATGTATGGTATAAGAGATATGTGATTTATAAGCCAAGTAGCCACTGGTTCTCCCCGCCAACTTGGTGATGGTAAATATAACGGATCGAAGTGCTATATCACTCACATATTTTATCACAACCCCTCCTCCCACCAACTGTGACCCTGGTATCCAATACTCGGCAACGTATGCCTCATACAGTTGTGGAGTAGTCTGGTGTCTGGAAAAAAGTATGGGTGCCCCTCTCCTCAAGAGCCCCATCATAAAATATACATCCTCTATTTCAA
Organism: Picea sitchensis; assembly: GCA_010110895.2. Taxonomy (NCBI): domain Eukaryota; kingdom Viridiplantae; phylum Streptophyta; class Pinopsida; order Pinales; family Pinaceae; genus Picea; species Picea sitchensis. Next base: position 90,640 of record SNQJ01S0046124.1, on the reverse strand, counting down.
TTTCAAGCATATGTTGTCCTATTCGGAATGCTTGCTCAACGTCGTCCCATAGACCAACCAAGTACTCAAGCAGTAGTACTTTCATTCTCATGTTTTGAAGCTTGAAGTATTTGAGAAAGCCACAGTTACACAAGGCCACCCTTGCTTGAGGGTCTTGGAGAGCGGCGATATCATCAAAATCATGCTCATGCTCTTTCCACTCAATCATGGCTAGCTATAGATGAAACATGAAAAATCATCAATTAATCATCATTAGTTATATCCTTATGGAAAAAATTTGCTTCTTTTTAGCCTAAAAATCAAAGAATTTTTTAGTTATGCGCCCAGCACTCCCTCAAAGAATCCTACAATGTGCTAGCGTGCCCTAGACATACGCACCAGCGCGTTGAAATCAGGATCGACACTCCCCTTAGTGCCTTGAGGGAGCATCAATCCAGTTCGACATTCTAGGGATTATTAAGGAGCCTAAAACACCTAAAATAAAGGTTAAATATAGTAAAAAAGGATGAAAAAGGATGAGAAGGAAGAGACAACCAACCTGGTCTAGAAAGATCTGAAAACGGTTGCCCACAGCTCCCGCAATCGATGCTCAAAAAATGCTCCAAAGAGGTAAAAATCCAAGGACCAAAGGAGAATGGTAAAAATGAATTTCCAACCTAGTTTGATATTTGATATGGTCAATTATATCATTTCTCTTTAATATAAAGTAATTTTTGGGTTTTTATTCTTTTTTCGAGAAATTATTGATGTCTTGTGCCCAGAACAACTTGATTTTACAGGAATATGAGTGGATTTCTTTTAATGACCTTGTTATAACCAATGAGCTTAGTCTTTGTTCTTTCTCACACTCACAAATACATGAGAATGTAACCAAGTATACTTTTATCACTTTTTTGGACTCATAAAGGTTATACGAAAAAATGAACCCCCTCGAGTCTCCTTTAAGCTCTTTTCATACTCTCTAAATATGAAAATATTGTCGAGTGATCTTGATTCCTTTCACACTCGTTAGAAGGTTCGAAAGGGTGTCTTCCGAGTAATATTTTATCTCTTTTTGGACCTCGAAGACTACAATTATGAAAAAGGACAACCCTGGAGTCACCTTTAAGTTATTTTCAGACTCTCTAAACATGAAAAACCACCAAGTTTTCTTTCTCTGGACTCACTAAACTACACATTGAAGGGCTCATATGGGAACGAACCCTTACTTCTTCTCATTTGTTAAACAAAAAAAGAGGAACTTATCGAAGGTGAGTTATATCGAGCATGTGTTACCCTCCTCGATCTCGTTAAATTAAAAAGAGGTACTCATCTATTTGGATGGGGGGGGGATTTGAAGGAAGTGGGTCAAGTTTCTTGAGAACTTTTGTAAACATATCTTGCAGTCACCCTTGAACACAACACTTGTTTTTTACCTTCACACTGAACACTTGGATAATCCGTTAAACCTTTTCACTGAACCAATCCCATGAATCTTTTCACTCCTTTGATCCATCCAAAGAATTCCTCAGCACCTATTGCATTATGTTTTGGTCCACTCTACGTTTATGCTGCCAAGTCTCATGTCGTGCCTCAGTGTTCAAGGGAAGTATCTGCCTCAAGAGTCAACCATCTACACAACTACTCGTTTCTATACCTGTGTCAGTCTGTGTTTTTTCTCTATATCTCATCACTTTTCATGTGTCAGTTTCGTGTCGATGATGGGGGATACATCAAGGCCCTCTTTCAACGAGTCTTTTCCGGATGAATTCAACACATCATCCAGGAATTATACTTAGAAACGAGTTAGTACCTTGGGACCTACATGCCTCAATGGCAGGTATCCTCACTTATGATAGTAGGTTTACATCATTGACCTCTGATCGGATGATTCCATGAATGTTTGACCTCAACTCATTTATTCATATTTGTTGGATTGTACTAAGGTCCCTTGGGAGTCATTGATATCACTGGTGATTTCCCTTGCACTTGTTAACAGTTACCTCAATGACTGGTAACCAAGTGGTTTCTACCATGTTTGACATCGAGACATCTATTCACATGGCTAGATTCATACCACATCGAGATTGGGACAAAGACCATGGGTTGAGCATTCATTATGACATATGTTTTTCCCAAGTTGAAAAGGAAGTCATTTGAGCATGCTAATACTTAAGTTGTCACATAGATCCATGTTGTATTGGTCTGTGGCTATGATTATCATCTCATAGCTCCATTTTTTATCTTGTGTGGCTACAATCAATTCATGTCATAGAAGTATAGATCCACATTCTATCACCAGTGGACATACCCTTAGTTAATATCATCATGGATCTGCAATGTATTTATTGGTGTCCATACTTTGAGTCATTTATAACCTGAGCATAGGTATTCCTGCCTCGGGAATGGGACGTGTATTAACATTTGTTTGATGGTTGTCTACATATTCTACCAAGTTCCCCAACTCCATACCCTTGCTTCGAAGAATCTACAAAGTGTTTCGGCCATTGGATTTCATTTTTTGACTTCACACTTTTGGGGGAAATATGTTACACGTCAAATTTCCTCACTTTGATAATATCACATTCTCATTGTCGTAAGTGTCATAAGTGTCACATTTTTTTCGCAAGTGTCGTAAGTGTTGCATTTTCATCATGTAAGTGTTGCATCGCGAACGACACCATGAGAACACTTGATATGACCCCTAAAACACGTTAGAAGAAGAAACTTCATCATTTGACAGTCAGAACAAAGTGTTTTTCTACGAGAATTGATCATCTTGGAAATTTTTGGAAGATCAGCACTCCCATGTTCATATGGAAGGAGCACTAGTGTTCTTTGTCTATCTATCAAGGAGCGTTGTAGCGCTTTGTTTCCCATTGTAAAAGAGTGTTGAATTGGTTCATAAAATCTTGGAAAGAATTCCCATTTTTATCTAAGGACAGCTATGGATGATTCAAAGTGGTTTGGCTCGAATCTAACCCTTAGCATGCATCTAAGGGAGATATCACAACTAATGGAGTCATATCCTCAACTAATCCCAAATATAACCAAGATGGTTGGGCCTTTCAAAGCATATAAATGGAGGAATTATCATGGTGAAGAAGGAGAGGAAAATAATCAACAAAAGAATTTTCATTTTGATCATGGATCTTTCGAGCAAGGGGTTGGACAAGGAGAACTTGGAGAAGTTGTTGCAACATCATCCATGATTGTAAGTATCTCTTTAAAGTTCTCATCAATATACTTGGCCTATTCCTTTCAATCTTGTGTATTATTGAATGTGCTTGTCTATTGTTCTTTCGATCTTTGTAGATGGATTTGTTTAATCTAATATTGTAGAGTAGGAGTTATTTGTTTCTCTTTGTTGCCCATTGCATTGCAGGTGTCAAGTTGTGCTAAGGAGTTTGGAAATCGAACTTGTATTGGAAGTAGTGAGGAAAAACTTCGAAACAAGGTGCATCACACTTTATCTCCCTCTCTCTCTTTCTAATTAGTTAAACTAAATTCAAAGGGATGTTAGTGTCCATTTTTGTTTTTCTGTCTTGGTATTAGGGGTCTAGAATCCAAGGGAAGATTCACTTGTCTGCAGGGGAATTGTTCTGTAACAGCTAGAGAGTAGGCACTTCTAGGCCCTAGCACCTTCCTCCTCCTTAGATTATTGAAAGATATCAATAGCAACAACAACTAAACAATAGCTTATAAAGTGATAGCACTTTAGGGATTTAGAAATTTGTCTAGGTCAAATCACTTTAGTAAAGTTTAGAAAATGAAGAGCAAAGAAGTAGCACCTTAAGTCCTTTACTCCTAGGGTTTGTCAAACAAGCAATTTCATAATATTTAACATGAATAAGAAAATATACCATAACCATTCAAAATGAAATGGCAATTGCAAATTTACTTACTTCACCGAGAATAATAAAGTAATAAAACCCTATATTGTCAAGTAACTTCACCAAAAAAATGATCCAAGTTGCAAAATTTAGCCTCCAAAACAAATGTGCCTCACAATTTCTACCAATAAACCCTAAAAAGGGCGCCAATTTCAATTCTCTCTCTCTCTCTCTCATGGGAGAGTTATCATGTAAAATGAATGTACTTTTTGTTCATTTATGTCAAATCAAGCCCAAAATTAATTTAAATTCAAAATTGTTGGGCCGACCTTATCAATTCATCCTATTTTAACAAAATTAAACAAAATTACATTTAAAAACCCATTAAAGGTAGCGTCATGCTCCTCTAACATGATGTTAAGCCCCGTGTGTGGGGCGTTGAGAAACAAAGAGGCAGTGTTAGGCCTCCAAAGGCCTTAAATTATTCCCACACGTGCCACAAGCCTCATCAATGTCAAAGTGCCTCCAAAGACAACGACTTCCTTCTTCATGGTACAAGTCAGCAATCTCTGGCATGCCCCTTTCTTGGGGTTTCAGCATCCATCTATGGGATTTACTCCCTCATGAAGGTTTGAATTGATCATCTCCTCATGAATACTTGTCCATCGGAAAAAAGTATTGTAAACACAACAAGTATTCCCTCCATCGGTTCATGAGTCACAAGTATCATAGAAAGTAAATCACATCTAATAATCAAAACACCTGAACATGTGCATTAAACCAACTTAACCCAAACAAATGCTCAAAGACGTTATACAATTTTCCAAATTTAGGTTTGGAGAGGGTCTCAAGATGTCCTATTGGGTCAATATCCCCTTAGTCTAGGGTGTTTTCCAGGTGGAACCAATCCAAGTCATGTGTGCGTATGATATGATGTGGGGTATACCTTTGGGAATGGAGTGCATGTGATAACAAGGAAATGTAGAGTCTTACCTGTGGGATCCTTTGTGGAAGGTGAGTTTCATCTTGTCATGAATGCAATTGTTTCCTAGTCCATTCATTGTCATTATTCTTAGTTTTCTTTCTTTTGATATTTTCTCTTATGATACAATGGAATAGTTTAGGGCCATTGTCCTGGCTTGGTGACTGGAGGTGGCAGTGTCATCCACAAAACATTTCACAGAAATGAGAAGGTTGTCTCATGATGATACCCCCTTTCTCTTGGCTATGCAACCAAGAGCCACTACCCTGGCTTGGTGASGAAATAGGTGGCAATGTCATAACACTACATGTTCATGGTCATAATAGGTCATCTCATGATGTGACCTCCTACCCATCAACTAATACCTTGAGTGTTCATGTTGTCTTGTGGGTCCCTTTTTCTTACTCATAATATTTTCATTTCTTTCTTGTGGATCCTTGGGTGAAGCATCTCGAAGGTTTTCAAAATAGCTTTTAAATGTTTCCAACTAATTTTACCCTCTGGGCCTTTAGCTCCTTCTTCCCATGAGGTAAGGTACAATCCTTCCTAGTGTAGCCAATCCCAATTCCCAAAATATGGGGAGATGGAAGGAATAAAGATGGAAAGTGGTAAGTATGGAGGGAACAGATGATGACTCTTCAAATATCCACCCAGTAGAAACCCATCCTAAAGGGAAATCAACTTATTAGGGCACAATGTCACCCTCCCAGGTTTAAACAAGGCAAAGAGGATAATTTCCAAGCAAACGTCATGAAATGAATAAGGATTCAATATATCATGTTCAAGTGCTTCAAATAGTGGAGTGATACATACCATGATACCCAGACTCATTACCTCATGGACAAACACCCACTACCACTTCAAGACCAGGCCAGTGTGATTGACATTGTTGTTGGCAATATGTGAATTGTACTTAAAGAAAAGAGGGGCCCTCTGGGGCTATGCTTAGGTCATTCGGATCTCGGCACTCCATGTCTGGAACTTAAGGGCCTGGAGACACGATATCCTTAGTTATTCCTAGGCTAGGGGATAACATCTGGCTCCAACTCGGGGACATGTGCTCACCGTAGAGTGCATGAGAACCTTAGCATCTTTGGTATAACATGTGCCTGCTAAATCTCAACAAAATATATTAGTAACAACTAGGGTGGTGATATCACCCTTTGTCCATGTATAATAAAATCAAATGAAAAGTGAAAGTATGTCTAATCTAACGTATGATCTTAATCATACATATATACAAATGAAGTAAAGAAAATATGTAAATGCAACTAACTATACTAGAATGATGTGTAATGGTATGTACAATGGATGCAAATGCCAACCTACCTATACTTACTTGTTGGTTGAATGCTAGTTATAATCATATAACCAGTGAAACCATCCTAGCAATACATCATAACACCTACCTTTGTGCTTCATCATAAACCAAAACAATGACAAGTTGAGGATAAAAATAACATGGGTTAGAACATGCATCATATCATAGGAAATCATAAAATCTAACTCATGGAGGTGGGAGGGAGGGACAAAATCATGCCAAGTCACACTTCTAGGAAAGTGCTCAATCCATCTGAGAAAAGGATCATGAAAGGTCAAAGACTCAAGAGGCCAACTCAAAGATTTTGAAGGTTGAATACCTTGAACATCATCATTTCCCGAGGTTTGAGAAGGGACTAACAAGAACCTAGAGCATGATTGACAACTTCTTAGGTGATAGTTGAAGGATTGAGATAATAAGATTATTCTTAATGAATTCAACCTACCCTTAAATTATAAGAGAAATACTTTCCTTAAAGAAAACTTGATACAAGGGACATGTTTCCCAACTGCATCCTTAGTGACATAGCAAGATAAAGGAATTGAAGGGAGCTGGAAAACCTTATCACAAGTATCATGTTTCAAGCAAACAATGTCCTCACCCTTATCAAGATCTGAGCACAACAGTGGTTGGCAATCTTCTTCATATAATAAATCAGATTTCTTAAAGGAATACTCATCAAAATCCTCAAGGTATGACCGGAAATCATCATGAAAGAATTACATTAATTCATCCTTGGGCATTTGGAACATATATGTAACCATACCATCTCCTTGTTGCCAAATATCAAAATTATTAGTAACCTCATATGATAGTTGTAAAGGAAACATTTGAAGATGTCCTTCCATATCATAAATGGGACCCTCATTAGAACCAACCACATCCCACTTACGTCTTCCAACATGTATGAATTCATCAATATTATCAATCATGTCATTACCTTTATCATAACTTGAAGGATTTAATACATCCAAGGACTCCTCTAACACTTCTTCACTTTCCAAATAAAAAAATAAAGCATCATCAAAATATTGGAAAGGGAAACAACTTACTGTATTCACTTATTCATGTGCAGGAGCATCAAAGGCTTGGATGACTTTATCAAATGGAAGAGAAAACCTCAGTACTTCATCCACCTAACTTTCCTCTTCAATGACATCTTCGCCTTCATCACAATATGAAGGATCTAGCTCGTCCAAGGATTCCCTTACTTCTTCACCTTCTGAATCATAGAATAGGGTATCATCAAAAACCTGAAAGGGAAAATGATTAACCTCATTCTCTTCTTCTTGTGCAGGAAGAATAGGATCTTGGATGGCTTCATCAAAGGGAGCATCACATGTCAACATCTCATCCTTATGATTGTCTTCTTTGGGTTATTCCTTCGGAAAATCACAATCTTCAAGGCCTTCGTCCCAATAATGGTCAGGGTTTGAAGGATATTGGTTAACAAGTTGAGCCTCCCTAAGTTCTTCTACAATCTCAGTAGTGAACCCTTTGTCATCCAGGATCATCGTGAGATCTTAAAGAACTTATTCATACATTTGGTAACTAGGGCGCCAATACTCAATAAATTTTCTAACAAGACCTATGAAACAAAATATGCCCTTTGTTTCAAAACAATCTTTGATCCAATCGCATGCTTCCAGGGAGAAACAACATATGAATAATGTTATTTGCATATTTTCATGAGGTGCTCCTACTTCACATAGATACTCAAGAAACCTTGAAATATGAAGGGCAAGAGAACCCCCTTCGAATTTTGGATAGTCGTCTAACCATTTTCTGTCTATTTTGAACTTATTTAGACACCCATGTATACTTTCAAAATCAATGGACGAACACACTTGTTCCCAAGGTGCCATGATCTCATCGTCCCTAGGTTTTGGGAGGGGTTGGGGTGCATGCTTAGCATATGATTGAGATTCTTATAGAACCTCCCTTGAGTTCTTAATTATTTGGTCCAAGTACTCAATCCCATACTTTCATGTGGCTTGACCCTTTCTCTCTTGGGGTTGCTTAGGTGTGATATCGAGGTACTCTTAGGGAAACACAGTATAGATGGAATTCATGTGATTGGAGCTCTCATGAGTAGCCCCAGGGTATTTATGTTTAGGATGAGATTCGCTCTCATGAGTAGCCCCAGGGTATTTATGTTTAGGATGAGATTCTCTTTGTGGTAATGACCTAGGAGGTTTTTTATCCATCCAATATCCATTCATCAAATCTTGGGAATGTATCTCAACATCTTTCATGTTTGAGAATCATGTGCTCCATTTTCTTTTTCTAGGGATTTTGCAAGGTAAATTCTCCTCATCACTCATAACTGGTTGCTTGGTGTGATGTCCCGTTCCCAAGAATTCCCTCAGTAGGGAGTGACTTAGTAGTCTATTTGTTCCCGTAGACTATAGTCAGGCACAAACAGAGAACAAAAGGAGAAATAAGGGTGAATAAATGGCTAAACGATGAATTAAGCCCAAAATCATAGGAAAAGTCACTTAAGCCAAAGTCAACAGAGAAATAGAAGAAAAAGGTGTTAAGGGGGGACTTAATTAATTATTCACATTAGACTTGGGAGGAAAGGTGCCTAACATAAGTTATGTCAACGAAAAATTAGATCGATGGAGGTATAAGAGGAATTCGACCTAATTCCTCATTATGTTATGATTTTAATTTGAGAACAGGTTCTAGAGGAAGTCGAACTCGTAGTTGTTTTGTGGATTTCCAGAAGAAACCACGACCCAGATCAGTTTCAATGTTGGAAGAAACACCCTATCATATCGAATATACCATCCAGGTATTTCATCGTGCTAGATCAGGAGTAT
>SNQJ01S0046124.1:68647-81690 GCA_010110895.2 Picea sitchensis | reverse complement strand
GCCAAGTTTGTATAAGCCGATGGGCTTATGTGATTATTAGGCCAAAGAGAGAGTCTAAGGGTTCTAGGCCATGGACCTGATTTTGTACTTATATGTATGCAGCACATTAATAAAATATAAACACCGCCGCGTGCAGGCCAACACGATGAATGAGTGATGGGGGACTGAGCATCCATAGAGAGGGCAAGGGATTAGGGGCTAGAAGGTGGGAAAAGGGGCTAAGTGTTAAGCCTTGGGAATAATATTTTATTATTATTCCAAAGAACATGTGCATTTTATGTTGTTTATCTTAAGTTCCTGGCAAGGGGAAAACGTGCAAAGTGGATGCATGCTGATGGAACGCATGCGGTTCCAAGGGTGACAAGTGTCAACCATGGTGCATGTGAATAAACAGCCAAGATGAGCCATGAGAGGGGTTCCTCCTCCATTCGACCCTCGACTACTAGAAGGTGAATTGGTCTGACTCCTGTAAAGAAAACCTTGTGCATCCTCTGAACCGAAAAGGCGTGTATTTGTGTTTTTTCTGGGATAGTCAGTACATCCCTTGTCTGAACAGTTTGAACCTCTGTTGACCCCTGTGTGGATTGTTTGTCGCGCATCCCCGACAACCAGAGAGTGAGTCTATCCTGTGTTGGCGGATTGAGAAATAAGAAGTGACCTGCCATTGTTGAACCTATTGGAAAGCCCATGTTTGTTTTCCCCATGGGTTGTTGTGACCATGCAGTGATGGACTGTGTGTGGCTTGTTGGCCAGTTGTGCAACACTCTCTCTCTAGGTGAGAGAGGTGATTGAGGTTGGAAGAACAGGTGGTTTGGCCTGTGAGCGACTCTCTCTCCAGGTGAGAGAGTGCGCAGAGGAAGGAGAGAACTCTTGGAAGGAACCCTGTAGCTGCCACAGAGCTTGGAGACTTCCGGTCCAATCTATTGCTGTAACCCAAGGCAAGGGAGGTTAGCAGCTGAAGGACTGTCTAGGTGATAGAGAAGGTGTATACTCCTGGGGTGGAACAGGCATGTGGGGAAGGATATTATGTGGATAGTGAGCATGGGTGGTTCCTGGGAGAGAATCCCTTCCTTTTGACTGTGTGTTTTCCCTGTAACCTCAGCCTAGCCTAGGATTCCTTGCCTTGGGATGGAGCTTAGTCCCAGCTCGGGGGTGACCCACTACTGAGTTGACGAGCAATGTGGTCTAAGGCTGGGAGGTTCGTGGAAGGCCTGCACTTGGTTGGTGGAACTGCCATTGTTTCAAAGATAAGTACCAGATGATGCTTTAATTATGTTTTTGTATCTCTGCGTATTATAATTATCATGTATTCTGATGTGCATTTGGATTAATGTTATTGCAATGGATTATTTATGTTAGTAATATTTCTTATGCTTACTCTGAGTTTAAATGTATTTCATTACTTAAATGCATGTTGTTTTATAACCTGAGAGTGAGTGTTATATTTCCACGAAGTATGGTAAAAGAAAGGTTGCTACATTGATTCTTTCTGATCTTTTGTATACATGTATTTATTGTTGTTTTACATTGTATTCCAGCGACGATCAACTCTTATGAGATCTAGTTGATGAGTAGTTCCTCTATTTCCTACATGCACATTGCATTTCTTGTTATTTCCCATAATACATTCTATTGAGTTGTATTGGTTCCTTTATTTCGCACGCATGATATATTATGGTCAAACAACTATTTTATATGACACACACATGCAAAATCACCATGGATGTTAAAAAAATTAACTAAAACACATCTAGAAACCCCCAGAATATCATATTTGAGTGTTGAAACTTCATTTTTAGTAGAGTCCATCCAGATCCATTGGATCAGGGATATTTCAGTGGTATCAGAGCCTTCTTCCTGCTAGCCTATGAAGAAGTGATTTCTCATGACCCCATGATTCCGGGAATAGGTGCAGAATACCCAGAGGATCAAGTTCACATTGGGGACGAGTACATTCAGTACTACAGGGGACATAGTAGATATAGTAGAGACAGGAACAAAAGGGACTACGCTCCCTCCCACACTCAGTAAGGTACAGAGCTAGAGATAGAGGACAAGGTTCACATCAGTTCTGATACAGACATAGGGAGGATTATGGGTGGCAGGCATGAGACACCAGAGGGAAATGGGAAACGCCCTGAGACACATCATGGCAGAACGCAGGCCATCTTGAATGACCTAGCTAGAGAACAACGGGATATGATGAACGCCATAGCACAAATGGACATCAGCACACAGATGATTCAGCATAGTGTGAGCACTATGGGTGACAACGCGGAAAGAGGATTGAGCGGTTCAGGAGGACACCAGAGCAGTGGTGCCAATGGTTCCAATGGATCTTAGGGAAGAGCGAGTGGACATCCTTCACCTATATGTACCTATACATCATCTGGGAGGATTCCTTGACCTCTATATCCACAATTATAGGGGGGATATCAGTTGGGACAACCAGGGCAGACAAGAGGACAGTCGGGACAGGGGAAGGAAGTGCCACAAAACCCATTTGGGGAGTACAGGAGAGACTATTTTTCACTAGGACCAGAGTTCCATGAAGACATGAGTTTCCTAGATTACTATTCGATCAGGTATCAGAACAGGCCCAGGGAGACACAAAGGGGCAATGCACAAACTCATAACATGGACTTCATTAATAAAGTGGGGACGTTGAATATTCCTATGTTCGATGGGTCATATCGATGCTTAGCTTAGGCATAGGTATAGAAGCTTGACACATATTTCAAGCTCAACTCGATGAAAAAGTCAGAAGCTATTAGCTTCACCACCTTGCACTTGGATGGGGAGGCCCATGAGTGGTGGTATAATGGGCTGGTGACCTTGGGTCACAGCTGCATTACTTCGTATTTGGATTTCACTGAGAGGTTGATGGAGAGGTTTGATAGGAGGGATCCAGAAATCCATTTCAGGGATCTCACACGGTTGAGACAGATAGGCTTAGTCGAGGCATTCATCCCAGAGTTCCAGTGTAAGGTAGTGGCCGTATCATATATTTCAGAGCAAAGATTGGTGGTGTTGTTCACTGAGGCATTGATGGAGCCATTGAGGGGTTGGGTTAAGGCTTTCAAGCCTCACACCCTACAAGAGGCCATTGTACACACTAGAGACATGGGGGAATCAGTGTTGAAACCCAAAATATTTACCAAACCCTTTGTGCCACAAAGAGACAAGGATCAGAAGAATCCTCAATGGGATTGGAAGGGTAATCCCAAGTTGGATAATGACACCAAATGAGAGTTGATGATGAAGAACATTTTCTTCTCTTGAAAAGACCCTTGGGTCCCAAGGAATCGATGCATGGGAAAGGGACAGATCCACTACATTGAGGTGGAATCAGGCAGTGAGGGGCAGGATCAGGAGTTTGGGGAACAAGAACACAGTGACTCAAAGGATGAGCCTACACATGAGCAAGAGTGGCATCTGAAGAAACCTCAGACATAGGTAGAGGCACAGCCAAAGGAGGAGACAAAACCTCGTAGAGAGGTGAAAGGGGGAACCATAGCAACCCTTTCTGGAGTACCCAGGTACAACACTCTTAGACTCAAAGGCCTTATACAGGGGAAGCACATGACAGCTTTAGTAGATGGTGGGGCCACCCACAATTACATCGATGCATCCTTAGTAGCCCAAAGGGGGATATGCACTGAGGAGTTTTAGAGGTTCATCATGGTCGTGGCAGATGGATATACTATGACATGCTTGGATATGGTTCCAGACCTAGAGGTCAAGCTAGGAAAATACACCCTGACGGATACCTTCTACGTAGTTGACCTGTGATATACAGATGCAGTGTTGTGGGTACAGTGGCTATATTCATTGGGAGAGATTGGGTTCAACTATCAGACATTGACCATGAGTTTCAGAGATGTCAACAGGTCGAGAGTAGTATTGAGAGGTATGTCTACAGGAGCACCCAGAGAAGTATCAACAAAGAGGATGGAGTGGATATTCCACCACGGTAATGTAGCATATGCAACAAAATGTTTGATGACCACCCGGAAGGATTTAGAGGGTAGAGAGAATTACCATCCACAGATCAGAGAGTTGTTGAGTCAGTATGAGCGAGTTTTTGGGTCGATACCACCAAAGAGGCCACCTGACAGGGGGTTCAAGCATACTATTAAGTTGGAGGTGGGAGCTACACCTGTGATCACCCCGCCCTATAGACACCCCAAGAGATTCAAGGACAAGATCGAGAAATAAATCAAGGAATTGCTTGAGATGGGTCACATCAGGCCCAACACAAGTCATTTTTCTTCTTCAGACATACTGGTACTAAAGAAAGATGGCACATTGAGGATGTGCATAGACTACAGATCCCTTAATAATAAAATGATCAAGAACAGGTACCCCATTCTGTGCATAGATGAGTTGATGGACGAGCTACATGGAGCAGTTTTCTTCACCAAAATTGATCTACAGTCAGGATATCATCAAATCAACATTAGAGAGTAGGACATAGAGACGATAGCTTTCAGATGTCATTTTGGGCACTTCGATTTTTTGGTCATGTCGTTTGGGTTGACCAACGCATCGGCCACCTTTCAGTTTTTCATGAATCACATCTTCAGGGGGAAGTTGAGGAAGTACCTTTTGGTATTCTTCGATGATATTTTAATTTACAGTAGGACATGGGCTGAGCATTTGGAACACTTGGAGGAGGTCTTGGGAATTATGCAGGCACAGTCATTATATGCTAAGGATTCCAAGTGTGAGTTCAGGATGAGAGAACTATTGTACTATGGGAATATCATCATTGAGCATGGAGTGTAGGTTCATCAGGAGAATATCAGGGCCATTATGGATTTGCCAACACCAAAGAACCTCACAAAGCTGAAGGGATTCTTTGGGTTATGTAGTTACTACTAGCGGTTTGTGAGGGGCTTTTCCCAGTTGGGGGCACCACTCACAAATATAACCAAGAAGGGTTCTTTTGAGTGGACGGATGAGTCACATCAGACTTTTGAGAAAATGAAGGAGGTTATGAGCACATGCCTTGTTTTAGCCCTTATGCATTTCTCTCAATCATTTTCCTATAGTGCGACGCATCAGAGGTGGGGATTGGAGCAGTTTTGATGCAGGGGGGGCATCCCATTATGTTCGAGAGAAATAATCTCAATGAGTCGGAGAGACTCTATTCGATTTACGACAAGGAAATTCTAGAAATCATGCATGCCTTAACCAAATTCCGACAGTATCTAATGGGTATCAGGTTTGTAGTGAAGACTGATCACAACAATCTCAAGTATTTTCTAGATCGAAAATACCTTAGCGAGAGACAGAAGAAGTGGGTCTCGAAGATCCAAGCCTTTGACTTTGACTTTGAGTATGTTAAAGGAAAAAGGAATGTCATAGAAGATGCTTTGTCTAAGAGACCAGCAGCATGTTCGATGATGGATATTTTCACAAACTAGAAGGCACATTTATTGGTGGAGTACTCCAAAAACAAGTTTGCATGTGAGGTGTTGGATGGACATGTAGTGGATGATAGATATCGGGTGTTAGATGATGTCATTTTCTACAAGGATTGGATCTACTTGGTTCCAGAATCTACCTTAAAAGGGATGGTTCTGAAGGTTTGTCATGCTTCATCTACAACTGGGCATCATGGATTCTTCAAAACATATCGGTAGATCAGGGAGAGATTCTCGTGGAAGGGTCTCAAGGATGATGTACTAAGGCACATACAAGAGTGCACGACTTGTCAGCAGAACAAGTCCGAGAAGACACACCCTGTGGGGTTACTTCATTCTCTACCCATTCCAGAGCAGAAATGGGAGAGTGTTTATATGGACTTCATTACAGGACTTCCTCGAGTGCAAGGTAGGGACTGTATATTTGTAGTGGTCGACAGCCTGACCAAATTTGCACACTTCTTTTCCATTCCCACAGAATATAAGGCCATACAATTAGTAGAGCTACTTTTCAGATAGGTTTTCGGATTGCATAGTTTACCCAAGTAGATAGTCAATCACAGAGATGGGTGCTTCATTAGTGCATTTTGGCAGATGCTCTTCCAGTTGGTGGGAACAGAGTTATCCATGAGTACCAGCTACCACCCATAGACAAATGGACAGACTGAAGGGTATCTAAGAAATTATGTGGGGGGGGGCAATAATGCACATGGGTGAGATGGTTGCACATGGGGGACTATTGTTACAACACAAATTACCACATGTCTATCAGGATGTCACCATTTAGAGCATTGTATGGATACGATGCACCCTCTTTTGTGGAGACTATGTTTGGGGATAGCAGGGTTCTGGGGGCCAAAGACTGGATTGGGGAGAGTCAGAGGATCCTATGGGCAATAAAGGAGAATCTACAGGTAGCTCAGAACAAATAGAAGATATATGCAGATAGGCATAGGATAGAGTGCAGTTTCGAGGTAGGGGACTTGGTTTTTCTGCGATTACATTCGTATAGACAGTCTTCATTAAAGAGGAGCAGGTAAAAGAAGTTGAAGCCCATGCTCTATGGACCATTCAGAGTCATCATGAAAGTAGGTGAAGTGGCCTACGAGCTAGAGTTGTTGGAGGGTAGCAAGATACACAATGTGTTCCACATTTATTTCCTTAAAAAGGCAGTGGGACAACAGGTGTCCATTTCAGAGGAGCTGCCACCCTTGGATGAGGAGGCACGGTTGGAGTTAGTGCTAGAGGAGGTGCTAGAGTGGAGAGAGTGCAGGTTGAGGAGTAGGGTCATCAGGGAGTGCCTAGTCAGATGGAGGGGACTTCCAGTGGAGGATGTCACATGGGAGGGAGAGCATATATTGTAGCACCCAGGATTGATGTTGCTTGAGGACAAGCAATCTTGGGAAGGGAGGAATGTGATGTCTCATTCCGAAGAATAGCCTCAGCAAGGAGTGACTTAGTAGTCTATATGTTCCCATAGACTATATTTAGGAACAAACAGGGAACAAACGGAGAAATAAGGGTGAATAAATGGCTAAACGATGAATTAAGACAAAAAACATAGGAAAATTCACTTAAGCCAAAGTCAACAGAGAAATAGAAAAAAACAGGTTTTAAGGGGGGACATAATTAATTATTCACATTTGACTTAGGAGGAAAGGAGCCTATCTTAAGTGATGTCAACGAAAAATTAGATCGGTGGAGGTATAAGAGGAGGAATTTGACCTAATTCCTCATTATGTTATGATTTTGATTTGAGAATAGGTTCCAAAGGAGGAAGTTGACCTCTTAGTTGTTTTGTGGATTTCTGGAGGAAACCACCACCCAGATCGGTTTTGGTGTTGTAAGACACACCCTATCCCATAGAAGATACCATCTAGGTATTTCACCATGCCATATCAGGAGTATACAGACCCCATTCATTCAATGTGCATTGCAGCCAGTGAGGGTGCAGGGGTTTGAGAGACAATTTTGTTTAGTTGGATGAGCTCAGGCCAGATCCAGTCGTATATGTCCAATATAGTTGAGAGGGACACGGGGCGCCTCATTTGAGCTATCATTTTTCTGATTTCGATGGAGGAATCCACTAGGGTGCACCAGTTTTTCATTTAGGGCACAACTTCCAAAGAAGCACATTCAGGGATCCAGAGACTTCACCAGTCCAGAACCAGAGAAACCCTCATGACCCAATGCAAATCATACCAAGGCACTCAGTTTGAGCCATACATCACCATATTCCGATGGTGGAATCACTAGGGTGCATCAGATGTCCAGGAGATGGGTGCAAACCCCTAGGGGTCCCATATGGGGTCTAGTTAGATCAACAGGGGATTGATCTTCAGTCTGATAGTCATCGGGAGGAGCTATGAGGTCAAGGCGCATCATTTGGGACAGTTTTTAGGCAGATCGAATGAGTATAGCCAACAAGGTGAACTTTCCAGTCATTTGTAGCTCCCATGCAGCAGATCTATACATGCATGTTGTTGATTTTTTCCGATCTTCTATATACGGGTATTTCTTGTTTTTTTACATTGTATGCCAGCGACGATCAACTCTTATGACATCTAGATGATGAGTAATTCCTCTATTTCCTACATGCACATTATATTTCCTTCTATTTCCCATAATACATGCTATTGAGTTGTGTTGGTTCCTTTTATTTCACATGCATCATGTATTATGCTCAAACAACTATTTTATATGACACACACATGCAAAATCACCACACATGTTAAACAAAGTAACTAAAACGCATCCAGAAACCCCTGGCGTATCAGATATGAGAGTCAAAACTTTAGTTTCATTAGAGTCTATCCAGATCCATTGGATCAGGGATATTTCACTTGGTGGGAGGTTCCCTTTCTTTCATGATATCAATCTTATTGATGAGGACATCCTGGGCGTTGGCTAGGTCCATGACTTTATCTTGAAGGGAAATTATTTGGGATAAATCACTAGGATCGCACGACTTCAGGTTATCCTCAAGTTAGCAAGTAATGTCTTATGCTTCCCTAAGATTCTCGGGTGACTTGTTCCTTAATAGAAATTGGAAATCCCCCTTGAAAGAGCATAGACACTGGCCTAAGAGAGTATCCTCTGGTAGTGAATTAGGGGGAATCTAATTGAGTAATATATCGAACCTGTCATTGAATTCTCTCACGGACTCTTCTTCATGATTTTGTATCTCTTGGTATTGGGAAAAAAGGTAAGTCAGATCCTTTGCATCTCCCCACTTTCTTATGAAGGCATTCTCAAAGTCCCCCCAGGATTTGATGCTCTTACTTGGAAGGTTGTTGTACCATATTCTGACATCGCCTGTCAATGAAGCAGATAAGAGTTCCATAATGACACCAGGTTGTTCATCCCCGGCTCCATGGAGTTCAATACTATCATAAAACTTCATCGTATGGAGGTCGCCCAAGGAATGACCTTGACCTGAAACTCAGGAAACCACGACCTATCTTTGTTAGGAAGGATACATGAACTACCTCGGATTTCACTCATATCCAAGGGTCCAAATATCTCACTAGGAGACCGTTTCATAGGAGCCATAGGATAATAGGGCGTGTATTGATGCCCACTCTGAGTTGTCATCAATGGAGTCGCCAGATAATCCATCAGGGATCATCAAAAGGAAAAGAGAGAATCACCCTCAGTGGATTCGCCAGGTAAGCTTGTAGATTAAGAAGGCTTTGAAGAAAAAAAAATTACTGAAAATGTGTCGTTCGAGGAAATTTGACTCGATGTTCCCTGACAACGATGCCAAAAATGTTATCGCGCAATATGTACTTGCCCAAATCCCAAGGCAAGTGAAGAAATATTAGCATAACAAAGGGGTGACCTATCACTGTCACCTTAATAGGAAACCCCTTTTTGTTTAGAAGTAGGGTAAGAATACCCCAAGGTTGACGTCCCTAGTGACCTAAAGGGCTGGTGAAACTAAAGAAATGATGCAAAGATAACCCCCCTTTCACTGGTCACTCAAGTCAAAAGGTATTGTTGAGTTTATGTCTTAAGAGATGAAGCAAATGTAATGGATAAAGTGTACCTTCCCGAAAAAAGACAACAAGAAAACATATGGAAGTTTCAAGTACAAAATGATATTAGTGCTTCAATAAGACAATAAACCAATGAAATATATGCTAGTTGATACTAAATTGCAGCAAAATGAAAGTTTACAACAGCAAGAGGTATTTTGTATCAACTGCAAGAAACATGCCTCAAAATTGCTTGAAAAGACAATGAAAAGATAGCATTTACTAGGCAGAATGATAATCAAATGTCATAAGCAACTTTAGAAGTGTTTAGCTAGCATTCAATGTAGATTATGCAAAAACATTGTTGCTTTAAGATGGTTGTAGCAGTGATTATAACAACAGTAGGTTAAAACCTAGTAGTTATGGGCTAGGTTAGTGTTAGTTTTAGTTAGTAAAAGCTTGAGAGTTTAAGGTTCAAATGTTTGTTTGATCAACCAATCAAAGAGAAATGAGACTACTTCCTTTAAGGGTTATGGAGTCAAAAGTTTCAACACTAATTACTTGGAAAAACAAAAATGATTATATTTGTCTAAGAAGATAAAGTGGATCTTTAAGTAGTAGCACCTTAAGTCCTCTAAGAACCCAATTTTAGAGAGGTGAGCTAGAGAGTAGCCACTTCTAGGCCCTAGCACCTTCCTCCTCCTTAGACTATTGAAAGATATCAAGAGCAACAACAACTAAACAATAGCTTCTAAAGTGATATCACTTTAGGGCTTTAGAAGTTTGTCTAGGTCAAATCACTTTAGTAAAGTTTAGCAAATGAAGAGCAAATAAGTAGCACCTTAAGTCCTTTACTCCTAGGGTTTGTCAAGCAAGCAATTTCATAATATTTAACATGAATAAGCAAATATACCATAACCATTCAAAATGAAATGACAATTGCAGATTTACTTACTTCACCAAGAATAATCAAGCAATAAAACCCTAGATTTCCAAGTAACTTCACCAAAAAAATGAAACAAGTTGCAAAATTTAGCCTTGAAAACAAGTCTGCCTCACAATTTCATCCAATAAACCCTAAAAAGGGCGCCAATTTCAGTCCTCTCTCTCATAGGAGAGTCATCATGCAAAATGAATGTAATTTTGGTTTATTTATACCAAATCAGGCCCAAAATTAATTTAAATTCAAAATTGTTGGGCCAACCTTATCAATTCATCCTATTTTAACAAAATTAAATGGAATTACATTTAAAAACCCATTAAGGGTGACGCCATGCTCCTCTAACGTGACGTTAAGCCCCATGTGTGGAACGTTGAGCAAGAAAGATGCAGTGCTAGGCCTCCAAAGGCCTTAAACCATGCCCACACGTGCCACAAACCTCATCAATGTCTTCAAAATATCAAACCCTAGCCCTGGTGACGTCTAGGGCTATAAGTGTGACGTCTAAGGCCTCCAAGGGATAACGTCTAGGTGGGATGGGTTGAGGACCTTTAATCTAGGCCTGCCAAAGTGCCTCCAAAGGAAATGACTTCCTTCTTCATGGTACAAGTCAACAATCTACATCATGCCCCTTTCTTGGGGTTTCATCGTCCATTTGTGGGATTTAGGCCCTTATGAAGGTCTGAACTAATCATCTCCTCGTGAATATCTGTCCACTGGGCAAAGTCCTTTAAAGACAACAAGTACGCCCTCTAGGGGTTCATGAGTCACAAGTATCATAGTAAGTAAATCACATCTAATAATCAAAACACCCAAACAAATGATCAAAGACGTTATACAATTTGCCAAATTTAGGTTTGGAGAGGGTCTCAAGATGTCCTATTGGGTCAATATCCCCCACATCTAGGGTGTTTCCCAATTGGAACCAATCCCATTCATGTTTGTGTATGAGATGACGTGGGGTATACCTTTGGGCATGGGGTGCATGTGATAACAGGGAAATGTAGACTCTTACCTGTGGGAGCCTTTGTGGAAGGTGAGTTGCACCTTGTCATGAATGCAATTATTTCCTAGCCCATTCATTGTCATTATTCTTATCTTTCTTTATTTTTATCTTTTCTCTTATGCTACAAGGGAATAGTTGAGGGCCATTGTCCTGGCTTGGTAACCAAAGGTGACAGTGTCATCCACAAAACATTTCACGAAAATGAGAAGGTTGGCTCGTGATGAGACCCCCTTTCTCTTGGCTATGCAACCAAAAGCCACTACCCTATCTTAGTGACCAGATAGGTGGTAATGTCATACCACTACATGTTCATGGTCATAATAGGTCGGCTTGTGATGAGACCTCCTACCCATCAACTAATACCTTGAGTGTTCATGTTGTCTTGTGGGTGGTACCCTTTTCTTATTGAGAATATTTTCACTACTTTCTCATGGATCCCTAGGCGAAGCATCTCGAAGGTTTTCAAAATGGATTTTAACTCTTGCCAACTACTTTTACCCTCTAGGCCTTTATCTCCTTCTTCCCACGAGGTAAGGTACAACCCTTCCTAGTGTAGCCAATCCCAATGCCCAAAAGATGGGGAGATGAAAGGAATAAAGATGGAAAGTGGTAAGTATGGAGGGAACAGATGATGAATTTTCAAATATCCACCCAGTAGCAACCCATCCTAAAGGAAAATAAACTTACTAGGGCACTATGTCACCCTCCCAGGTTTAAACAAGGAAAAGAGCATAATTTCCAAGAAAACGTCATGAAATGATGAAGGATTCAATACAACATGTTCAAGTGCTTCAAATATCAGAGTGATACATATCATGATACATGAACTCGTTACCTCATGGAGCAAGACCCACTGCCACTTCAGGACCAGGCCAGTGTGATGGACGTTGTTGCTGGAAATATGTGGATTGTACTTGAAGAAAAGAGGGGCCCTCTGGGGCTTTGCTTAGGTCATCCGGCTCTCGACACTCCATGTCTGGAACTTGTGGGCCTAGAAACATGATCTCCTTAGTTATCCCTAGGCTAGGGGATAACATGGACCATGAGACATGATCTCCTCTAGTTACCCCTAGGTGAGAGGGGGTAACAGGTCCTTCAGAAGACATCATTATGTATTTTCTTTTACACACATTGAATAATATAAAATATCGCTCTTCTCTCTTCGCAAGTGTTCTGCGTGAGTGCTTGTGAAAAATTATTAATACAGTATCAAAGCCAAGGTAGAGATTTGGCATCTGGAAGGGAAAATCCCAACAACTTAGGATATTTGAGGAAACACAGTGAGGAAGACAGAGGTATGGGCATTTAATTTTCTTGAGCTTTCACATTGGAGTTATTTAGATATATTAGTTGGTCTTCTGTTCAGAACCAAACATCAATATAGCATAGAAAAACCTCAGGAAAAGTACTCAACGCCTTGAAAAAGAGATAATTTCAGATAATAAGCCTCTTCAAGCGGGCAACCTCTTTTTACCCCACTTAAATGTTCAAGTACAAGATGATTCAAAATGAAAATGTCTCATTGGTGTATATAGGAGACTAGGAGGTATAATTACAACTAATGGCCTAAAGCCGACATAAATAAAATAACATTACTAATCTAATATGCCCTAATTAAGGGGTAATAAATAACATTACTAATCTAATATGCCCCAATTAAGGGGTAATGAACCAATATTAGGGCTTAACAT
>SNQJ01S0046124.1:53968-68637 GCA_010110895.2 Picea sitchensis | reverse complement strand
TAATCTAATATTCCCTAATTAAGGGGTAATAAATAACATTACTTATCTAATATGCCCCAATTAAGGGGTAATGAGCCAATATTAGGGCTTAACATCTTCCTTCTATTCATAAGGAGAGTCTATGCAAAACATGCATGGTGAGAGAGAATCACAACAAGTTGTTTAACATGGGTAAAGCTTGGACAGCAAGAAAAGTGATGGATTTTGTTGAGGAGTCGGATTGTGGTCCAATGAATATACTATCATTGGTGGGTGCCAAGTGTTTTTTGTTTATTGTTGATGACATTTCACTAAATATGCGGGGTTTTTTTCTTAAGGAAATCTTAGGTGCATTAATAGCATTTAAGAATTTTAAGGAAGCAGTTCAACAAGAAGATAGTTAAAGGATAAGTGTTCCCTGATCAAATAATAGACAAAAAAAAATTGGAGTTTTCTAACTTTAATAAGAAAGAGGGAATCTGGAGGCAAACAGTTGATGGTGAAAGAAGCAAGATGTCGATAAAAATGGCAAAGAATATGCCACAAGAAAAATCAGTTTAATGCATATTGGACAGAAGTAATATATACAACAATCTATTTGTTGAACAAGACTCTCGCCTAAGGAGCGATAGCAGTCACACCTAAGGAGGCATGGACTAGGAGGAAACCAAAGGTAAGTAATTTAAAAATATTTGGTTATATTGCTTCTAAGGTAGTTTCAGAGGAAAACATGAATAGAGTCGATGCCATAGGTAGAAAATTATTATTTATTGGCTAAGCAACATTACACTTCCCTTAGGGGGTGTTGATCCCAAAATCTCACCTTTGAGATTTTGATGGTCAAAGGCCAGTCTATCCTTTCAGGTTGGCATTCACAGGTTCTTCCGAACAGTATAGGACTATCATTCATAGATATTCCAGGCACATTGCTTCTTATTCTTGTCAGTTGGAGGATGGTGGCTTACATGAGTTGAGTTTAGAGCTTGTTCCAGTGTTTTTCTTGGTTATTTTAGGATGAGCTATCAGTTTCATGAAGAGTATGAGAGACTTGCAGTATTTTGGAACACTTCTTTCCCATGATGATATTATAGACCCCTCATATCAGTTATTTGGCAACATATTCTTATTCCTTGTCCAATTCTTCTTCCAACGAGTATAAACTCGAGGGTATTTGGACAAGTTTTGTTTTTCAATGATGAGGTGGCATAAGTGGTGATGTGGCAGGATGAGGTGGCAGCCCATGTGGGGTCCACAAGTCGCCCAACACATGCTAAATAAGGATAAATTAAAGCGAGAAAGTTTCCTACCATAAAAGTAGTTTTTTGTTTTTCCTCCATAAAGCAACTTTTTGCTTTTTTGCTTTAAAGAAACTTCCAACTTTTTCTACTTTTATCGTTTCTTCTTTTTGCTTTCAGCTTTTCCCTGCTTTTCCCAGCTTTCATGCTTTATCCCTTTCTTAGCTTTTACTTGAGCTTGTTCTTTAGCTTTTCATCTTTTCCACTTTTCCCCTTTCTTTCCATTTCCTCTCCTCTCTCACTCATTTTCCCTATCTCCCCTAACGCATGCATTAAAGGCTTATTTTAGCCCAAAGGTGCACCCCTCTCGCATTTTTGGCCATAATTCCTTCATTACTCAATAGAATCGATTCATTCCACCTCCATTGTTCTCCAAATTTCCCCTAGATTTGACTAGAAAGCTTGGAAAAGTTCGCTCCACCAGATTTAGCAGGAATCTAAGCAGTGACACATGGCAGATGGACAGAGATCCACTTGGATGATGATTATTGGTTGACCTTTTTTCTCAGTTTGGAAAGAGCAAGGCGGATTTCTTCTTCAGTGAGCTATATATTCAACAGTCCTCCACAATTGGAAGGTGGATCACTCTATTGTTGTAGCGTTATACTCTCTCATTCTCATTTCTCTCTCAATTCTAGCTTTGGATTCTCAATTCTTTGGAGATCGTTGTAACAATTCATGGATTTTCTCTATGATGGAGCCATTCCTCTGATTTGACATGAATAAAGAGTTTTATGTGTTGTTTTTGGCCTAAATTCTTGTTGTTCCAATTGATTTCTAAATTATTGCATGTGTTTGGAGATAATCCTTCAGTGGGGTTCGATTTGGCACCATTGGAGCATTCTTTTCTTGTTTATTTTATCTCCTTTTCCTTCCAATAGTTCGCTCTACTTGAGTTTTCCACCAAAAAATTCATTTTTAATTGTTTTATGCAGGTTTTGGGTGAGGTCAACTAACCCTCATTCAAAGCCCTTGTTGTGTGTTATTTGATTTGTGGTTTTGTAGGTTTAATCTTATCTATCAAGAAACACATCCTTAGGGTAGCCTCCCTGTGGTTGGCATGCACCAACCCAAAACAAGAGGGGTGAAATCATTGTGACCTTAGGATAGAAACCCCTAAATTAATTCTAGGTTTGATTCCCTCAATATTATAGTTGACGTGAAACCTAGGGTGTCAAATTTAGCCTTAACAAATTGGCACCGTTGTCGGGGAATCAATCTTAATCCCTGGTAGATGACATTTTGGTGAATTTAGTTCACCTGGCAACTCCACGAAGATCTAGAGAAACTCCATTGAGGATTTTACGCAAATCATCTAGATTAAAACCTACCTCACTATTCCCTTCAACAAACTTGTGTACTTCATCATCTTCCTCATCTACACAAACTCCTACTCCTCCTACCCCTGTTGCACAGGTAAATCCTTTGCTTGTACCAATCTTTCCAATGGTAGGAGTAAATCAACCAAACTAACCTAATCCACTTAGGGTTGCATTCACTATCAATCTTTATGCACCCTTGGATTTGGCTAATGTAGTGAACCCCTTGAATTCCCTACTTGCTGGAAATTATGGAAAACACATGCCTAAATTTGTTGGGAATAATGGTATCACTACAGAATCCCATGTTAAGGCCTTTTTGGAATATTCAGAGAACTTGGGCGTGACTAAAGAGGATGTTTTCATGAGATTATTTGCAAAATCATTGACTTTGGATGCAAGAGACTGGTACAAGGCATTGGAAGCAAACAATATTAATGGTTGGATCACCTTTCATGACAGATTCATGGACAAATGGTCCCACAAACAGGACAATGCTTTTCTCCTTAAGTCTTTTTCTTTGATTAAAAAGAATGAAAATGAATATATGGAAGAATTTAATTCACGTTTCATGAAATCTTAGAATAAAATTCCACAAATTGTTACACCTAATCCTGCAAGTGCTTTGATTTTTTACATTGAAGAATTTGATGGATTGTTTAGTGTTTTCTTGAAGCAGAAGGATCCATAAGATTTGGAGGGAGCTTTCAGGGAAGCTATCAAGATGGAGAAGAACTTTATCACTGTCAATCAAGCCAAGATATCGTTGCAGGAATTGCTAGATCCACAAGGCAAGAAAGTCTCACAAGCCCCTTCTCAATCACTTGTCCGTCCTTTTTTAGAACCCAAGAAATAACCTAAGAAAGAGGAGGAAGACCTATCTAGCAACCCTCAAGTTGCAAGCTTGCTACAAGACTTAGTATCCAAGACAAGTCCTCACATCACCCCTCTTCATCCCAAAGTCCATTCAATCAACAGAGGAAAAAATTTCAATCCCATAGGAACTTTGAAAACCTAAAAAATCCCAATCCTAGCCCTAAGGGGAACTTTGTTGGGAAAAATTCACATGATTTAAACCCTTACTATAGAGCTTATGACATGCCTCACCCTGAAGAAACTTGTCAACTATTTTCCCAATATGCACATGTCTTCTTAGGGTCAGATAGTCATGAGCATAACATGGTCAATATGGT
Source organism: Picea sitchensis (assembly GCA_010110895.2). Classification (NCBI taxonomy): domain Eukaryota; kingdom Viridiplantae; phylum Streptophyta; class Pinopsida; order Pinales; family Pinaceae; genus Picea; species Picea sitchensis. Next base: position 64,851 of record SNQJ01S0046124.1, on the reverse strand, counting down.
GCGAGAATTCCATGAGGATGTGGAAGGCTCTCGAGACTACCTGTACACCCATTCCTCAGAAATTCAATCTCACAATAGGGGTGTGTTTCAGATTGATTCTATTGTCCACAAAGAAGCCAAATCCACCTTAGAGTCACCTGTTGCATGGCTTACTAGGAAGGAGGAGATACAAAGAGCTAAAGAGATTCGCATGGCTAGGCTAGACAAACTCCAAAAGAAGTATGTTAGGAGAAACAAAGCCAAATATCCCCAAACTATTAGGGATCCTTCTTCATCAAATCAACCAATCAGTCAAGCAAAAAATGCAATTTTTCCAACACCACAAGAGCCCAAGCAAATTATTCCTTCAGTTTTTTATCAGAATAAGAGTGGGCAAGCTACAAGAGGATTTTCAAACAACAGTACAACCACAAATCAACAAACTGTCCAAGGTAAATCTGCTGCAAATCAACAAACAGTCCAAGGTAAATCTGTTACAAATCAGCAAACAGTTCAAGGTAATGTTGTTGCCCATAATGTTGATTTTGCATGTTTTTCTATTGAGGCTGAATTGGCAAAGGTAAAAATCCCCATTCCCCTCAAATAATTGGTTAAAAACTCTAGTTATCAGCCATCTATTTCAAAATTCATGGGTTGTCCTCTGGATGAAACGGAATCTCACTGATGATATTCCTCAAAAATTCCTAGGGACAAATAGGCAAGAGAAATCCCACATGCCTTTCTATATGACATTGCAGATTAATGGTTTACTTTCGAGGAACTGCATGCTTGATTCAAGGGCCTCAAATAATATCATGACATTAGAAGTGATGAATTAGTTAGGCTTGCAGATTACTAGACCTTATAGAAATGTTAGAGCTATGGATGCTAGGGAGGTTGCATGTCTTGGTATTATTGAAAACTTACAATCTTGTCTGCTTGCATGTCCGCAGAGACGCATGGTTATGGATGTAGTGATTATTGACTGCCCTACTCAGTGGGGCATGCTTTTATCCCACAAGTGGTGTGCAGATGTTGGGGGAACCGTGCAAATGGATTTGACATACGTTTATATTCATGTAGAAGAGAACTTCAAGATTTGTGTGTTCAGAGAACAAAAGATGCTTCATAATGTGGAAGACCCAAGAATAGGGGACAATGACCCCATGTAACCAGAAGCTAAGGAAGGAGATATAGGTAATTACATGCTCACAGATGATGTAGATCCTCCTATTCATGTTGTCCCAAAATATGAGCCACATCAAGTATGGCTTATGCAATTTGATGGTTCGAGTTCTTATATTGCATCTGGTGCAGGTATTTTATTCACTTCACCTAATGGCGTGGTTTATCCTTTTTCTCACCGTTTGGAGTTCCCTTGTACTAACAACATGGCCGAGTATGAGGCCCTTTTGTTAGGTTTGTAGAAAGCAAGGAATATGGGCTTGAAGTGCCTTAGAGTGGAAAGATATTCAGAGTTAATCATGAAATAGGGACGCAAAGAATGTGAAGCAAGACATCCATGCATGAAAAGGTATAGAAATGTAGTATGGGATGAGATTGAGCTATTTGATGCATTTAATATCACCCATATTGGTAGAGAAATTAATAAAGATGATGATTTGCTTGCTAGGACAACCACTTTATTTCAGCCTTATATTACCAATCCCTATATCCAACATCTATTTGAGGTCTCTTTTCACCCACATGTCCCTGATAACATTACTGCCATGCAATTTTTTTAAGATGATGAGCAGATTTTGAATTGTATGCTTTGTGAGAAGGAATTTTTCGATGTTTTGATTGATGAAGTGCAGGGATTTGAAGGAGGTCCCATTGATTAAGTTGAAATCTAACCATATTCATGTTGGTTTAGTTCCTCTTGAGAGTATATTTGATAGATCAGATAGCTTTTTAAATAAAGCAGAAAAAACTAATAAATTTGATTTTTCCATGCAGGTTGATGATATCAACATTGGTTTCGAAGATTCTCCTCGCTACATCAAGATAGGAAAAACATGCACAGAAAAGGAAAGAAAGGAAATCATCGAGTTGGTCCGTGAATACAAGGATGTGTTTGTGTGGTCTTATGATGAGCTGAAAACCTTTGACCAAAACATCTTTAACCATGAGATCCCTCTTATAATGGATGCCAAACCCTTTAGACAAAGTACTAGATTTATGAACCTCGAGGTAGCCCCTACCATTCAGAAATAACTACAAAAATTGTATGAAGCAAAAATCATTGAGCAGATTAGATATTTTGAGTGGCTTTCAAATTGTGTGCTAGTGAGGAAGAAAATTGGGAAGATCAAAGTGTGAATTGACTTTAGGAACCTGAATAGGGCCTTCTTGAAAGATAATTACCCTTTTACCCAGTATGGACCACATATTACAGACAGTTACAAGTTCAGAGATAATGTCCATGCTTGATGGATTTTCAAGTTACAACCAAATTGTAGTGGTTGTGAAAGATCATCATAAGACTGCTTTTATTACACCTTGGGGCACTTATTAGTACATTAGGATACCCTTTATCTTGATGAACGTTGGTGCAACATTCCAACGAGCTATTCTAAAAAGAGATATGATCATATTTCCCATTTGTGTGTTATGTTTGACAGCTGCAGACAGTTGGGCATTTCGCTCAACCCAAAGAAGTCGCTCATGGGGATGTTTGAGGCCAAGTTGTTGGGCCACATAGTATCAAATGAAGGAGTGTGAATTGATCCTGAGAGGGTCAATGGTATACAGAAGGTTCCCTTGCCCGGTAATAAAAAAACTATTCAATCTTTTCTGGGCAAATTGGTTTTGTACGTAGGTTTACCCCCAACTTTGCAGAGATTGTAAATCCCATCACAGATATGTTGAAGAAGGGGCATGACCTGACTTGGAGTGAGTAAGCAAAGCAAGCTTTCGAGAATATCAAACAGGCTCTTTCTCACTCTCCCATTTTAGCTAGTCATGATTATTCACGTGATTTTAAGATTTTCTCTTTTGCATATGATCATGTGATTGCATGTGTTTTGTTGCAGAAGAACATGGATGGGCATGAGCAGTCAATTGCATATATGAGTAGGTCCTTGCAAGGATCTGAGCTCAAGTACAATCCTATGGAAAAACAGGCCTATGCTATGGTCAAGGGGTTGGCTCATTTTAGGCCCTATTTTTGGAACTCACACATTGTAGCATATGTCCCTTTTCCTGAAGTTAAATATATATTAGCTCAGAAGAAGTGTGCAGGAACTAGAGGGTTGTGGGTGACAAAGATATAGGAATATGGCCTTGAGGTCAAGATTGCCAAAATTGTTAGAGGTCAAGGATTAGCCACGCTGATGACTGAGAAGGACTTGGAACCTGAGGTAGTTAATCAACAAAATGTTATTTCTGATGATTTGCGAGTTTCTGATGATTTGCAAATTGTTATTAGGGAAATTTTGTATAAATAAGAGATCATAAGATCACATTTTAACATAACTCTCCCTCTTGTGATAAGACATTGGTCTGAAATTTTCGCTATCTTTGGCAAATGGTCTCTCTTGTGCTATTGTTTATGGTTATCTCTTGATGTATGGTTGACAGAAGTGATGCGCTAGCCTTGGAAGGCTTCTCTCTTGCTATTGTGGTGGATTATCTTGGCATTTTTCCTTGAATTGGTATGGTCTTTACTTTAATGCTATCATTTGTTTCAAGTCAAGGTTATTGTGCTAGGAGCTAGGTGGGAAGTATAAAGGCATATACCCCCACCATAGTCTTCATCATTTTATGCTTCATGTTATTGGTTAAATAAGGGTTTGTTAAGAGAATTATAAGGGCATACACCCTCTTATAGCTTAAACCCTAGCTAAAGAAACTTGCCTTGGGGAGTAAGAGGGTTTACACCCCCAAGGAGGTAGCTTCTTTAGCTCTTTCTTTGCATGACCCGATTAACCCAATTGTTAAGAGCACTAGTCATTCATTATTGCATTGGAGAAACAAAATCATTGCCTTGGAAAACGTGATTTTACACTTTTTGAGTCTCTCTTTTTGGGGAAACATTCCTTGAGCCTTTGGCTCTCTTGCCTCATTGAGCCGTCCTCTTTCTCCCAATAATTTGTTTGCTGCACTAACTTTTTTCCTACAGCCATAAGGCTGTAGAAAACCCTAACTCTAGACCACTAATATCCCACAAACTAACCCTAAGAAACCCCCAAAACTTCACTCACCTAATCTACTAATTAGGGAGCACTTTTTAGGCTAATTTGGGGCACATTTTGATGGTTGATTTTGTTGTTGTACACCTTTGAATGCTACAGCCATAAGGCTGATCATTTACTGCAGAAAATCACTTTATAACAACGCTCTTATTTTCTCTCAAAGCATTTCACATAATTCATAGTCAATTGTTAGTTTTGTTTTGACATTTGTTAACTAGTCTTATGTTCACTTTATGTTGATTTAGATATTTTTATTTGTTGATATACATTAGTTACTAACCGTTGTTATTAGGACAACAAGCTTTACTTGCTTTTCCACTTGATTATATTGCAACATATGCTTGTTTTTCCTGTGTCTCGGGTAGGTATTCACACTTAGCGGGTCACTCAACCTTCTTGGCAACCCTTGGACCTTCTCAAGACCTCATCCCTATACCTCCATACCAATTAGACTTGACTTCTAGGGACTTCTTCTCCATCTTCATCCCTTTCCCCGTAGGGTCATCGGGATTCCCCCCTTGAGGTGATTACCTCACCTCTAAAGTGACGGGGATACCTGCCTAAGGTGACAGTGGGTAGGTGACCTCTTAGTTGTCGCCATTTAGTGGTTGGGTCAGGCTTTTCCCAACCTAAAACTTGTGTGATAACAAGACCCATAGGGACAAATGTTTTTTCTTGATAAAGACAAAAATATGGGATGTGTTTCCTGATGATATGGGTTTGGAAAACAATGTTGAGTTGGCATTAACCAACGTGTACCTTAATGAACCCATGCTAGAGCCGGTCACTTTTGATGATGGTGATCCTCTTGAGGGGGCATCCTCCACATCAACAGATGCAAATCTTGGATTGGATATACATGAGGAAGAGGAGGAGGATGGAGGAGCGAGAGTAGTGGTAGTGGTGGTGATTTTGATGATTTTGACATGGAGGAGGACTGTTGATAGTGAAAAGCTATGAGATTTTTCCATCTACAGTTCTAGTATTTACCCTATTTTGTATTTACCATTAGCATTCCCACCTATCATATCAATGACTCGGTATCTATGTAATACATTTTGATTTTGATGACATCAAATGACTTAATTCTTAATGAGAAACTGCAGTTTTGGTTCTAACTTCTAAACTTATTTTTTATGGCATGTGCATTGAATATTCTAATTACTTGTGTGTTTGATCATTATTGATGTAGTAACTAGTACCAATATTTTGTAAATGTTCTAGTCTCTAAAAAATTTGGATCTTTATGTCTATATTTCATGTTGGTATTTTTAATTTTTAATTTTTTTTATTACATAGATAATGAGAAGTGGTGGTCCTAAGGGGTCAAGAAGGTGGAAAATTGTTCACAAAGCCTCTGGCCTTAGCTACTACCAAATTTGAGACATGCACTAAGGTGCTTTTTGATACACATCATTACTACTCTTCATGTAATGTGCCCTCCATAAAATCTTACCAAAAGATGGAGAAGGCTCTAGGAAATTTTAGTTTTGGCCAACAATTCTAACACTAAATAATTCCACACAAGAAGTTGGGACTTATGCTACACTCCAAAGGATTGGGGTGTCTAGCCAGTTTGAATACCCGCACACATGCTCAAGCCCTATATTCCAAATGGGTGATTTGGGCCATTGATGGAAAAAGAGCCTCGAAGGTTTTATTGAGGAATTGGATTTCCCTTGGAGCCCTTCTAGGAAAGAAATGTTCGCAAGGAATTACCCTCCAATCTCTTATAACCATTCCTTTTATGGTCAAGATGAAAGGTGTATTCCTTTCCCAAAACACTTGGGAGGAATGGGAGGCCAACAAACCATTCCTAATGGTGAGGCCTCTCACTAAGCACTTGTTTTCCCTCTAATGATCAATTCATTTGGTGGACTCCATTGTTGAGGAAAAATAGTAAAGCCTTGTCCAAATATCCATGGTTTTCAACCCTAAGGTTCCACACGAAAGGAATTGTTTCGACAAATGATCTCTTCAACAACCAAACAAGGGACTCGCTTCCATGGCCTAAGCTAAAGCACAAATTTTCTTTGTCCAAACATGGCAAGATTATTCTTAATAAATTGTGTAGACTAATTTGCAACAATCTTTCATCAAGCTAGGTGTTCAACCTACTTAGGCCTAGTGACAACACTGGAAATAGAACAAATCCAAAGCCTTCACTAAGTGTAAGCCTTTTGATGGACATAGATGGTTGTGCACAAGGCCAACCCTTGATAGTTTCCTAAACAAGCTTTGGAGACTTGAGGCTACAAAAACATGGTTGTTTAAACTAAGCAACTTGTTGAAGCTAGGGTTCGAACCTAAGAAAACAATTTTCACATGGTCCTTAATCATGATGTGTTTGCCTATAGATAGGAGACTCACTAAACTAAGAGTTTTGAATTTGCAATGTCCTCAATATGGGCTTGCTAAAATGCTAAAATACATTTTTGGGGGTTTCTTCCGCTGTGAAGTTTGCCTAGGGTGGGTTGAGTCTTTGTGTGGTCAACTTTTTCTTGCTTCCATTTTTTGGAAAGTTTCTCTCCTTGGTGACAAGCTCCCATGGGTTGTAGATTTTTAGTATGCTCAACTTACATGTTTCACACCACCAGACTAGAGAACAAACCAACAAACAAGGTAGGGCACCCCCATTCAACACAACCAAGCTTCTATCTGCTCTTTCTTATCCATGGCCTTGGATGTTAGGAGAGAAAAGTTCTCTCTCTCTCTTACTCCCCCTCCAAGATCATATAGATAGGCCCCCTCAGCACTAGCCACACCCCAGAGGACATCATCCACTAGTGCATCGACGAGTTCATAGTCATTGATGACCCCAATGGGGAGATTGTCTCTCGATCCCCATACTTGTCCTCGGTAGTTGATTTCAACATTTCTTTACATCATCATCTCCTCTTGATCAATTTTGAGTACTCTAGCTTATTTGTATCCTTTTAAGTGCATGGGTCCTGTACTTTACTTCACTTCCCATGTTTTTGTATTAGATTTATTAGATTTACTAGCTAGGTCTTTCTCTATTAGTTATGACTGTAGATCTTCCAATTTTGGCATCTTAATAGGAGTTGTTTTGCATTCCCGCATTGTACTTGAATCCCTAGATGTACAATTTTAGTCCCATTGACATACTTTTGTGGTCATTTGTCGGACATTAATAAAATTATATTCCCTTATTATCTTATTTATAGAAGTAGCAAGGAAGCATACCGGTTATAGACAAAACATATGCTCATTTAGGTATTGATGAACATACCTTTCTTTGTTAAGTTTGTTAGCACTGGAAGTCACCTCTGGATTGCGGCAGAGGTAAGCCCAGTACCCATCAATTTATATGTCACAATGAATAAATTTAAGGGTGGTCTAATGGACGCAGCCTCAAGATTATGTCGCTTTAACTCATAAAATTAGGTTGGTATGCATAAGCAGATGAGGTCTTGATCTAACTTCAGTCAGTAAGTTGTAATAAAGGTGAGTAGGGGGGAGAACTTGAGGAGAGTGAAGAGGTATGCTATGGACATCCGGTCTGGCAACAGCCTAAAGAGGAAAAACTCAGAAGACAAGATCCTCTAAGTTCAGAGTTTTAAGGAACTGAATGAAAATATCATTGAACTGAAATCAAACATACATACCAATTCAATAACAACAACCCGACTGGATCATCCATGCCCAAGTCATTCAGCGTTGGAGGGAAAAGACAACATAGAAATTGATTAAAACTGGTCGCGATGTCACTGTGATCAAACCTACATCACAAAAACATAACTACCCTCGACTGGATCCTCCATGCCCGAGTGTTCTAACACAACTATTTACAAAGATATGAAAAGAAGTTGACTTATATTAAACAAGAAGTCTCAAAATACAGATACATAACCAAAAGAACTAGAGCTTCATTAAAACTTTACAATATGAGAGCTTAGCTCAACCATCAACCCTTCCCAAAATAACAGAACTCCATACATATACTCAAAAATCTGCCCAGCAGAGGCATGCTCGAACTTCCATGGGGCGACGTCTCCTCAGTCAGACTGTGCATGTATTCCTTTGTCAGACGCCACCTTAACTCAGCATGGGCTTTGCAGGAAAAAGACCATCGAGGGGGGCTCTGGTTGACAACTTTGTCTCTGCAACCAGAACCTCCATGCTTTTAATTTATAGAGTGAGTTGAAACTTCAACCACCACTCCTCTTTCATTTACTGCTTCTTCTCGAGTCGCAACAAGGCTAAATGCCTTGAGACTGTTGTGCGTTGTTGGCGGACTGCTAAGCTTACCTGATAATTTTGAAACCACGACAGTTTCATTGTGTAACGAACGCAGGCGCCTTCGCTCTTTGGCACAGACCTTGTGAATTTTGCACTTTTACCCGCATGTGACCACGGGCCATGACCCAGCGCCAAACTTCGAAGGGCACATCGGGATTTCGCATCTCGGTAGTCCTCATATCACTCGTCAACAGAAATCCTGACTATCGATTTAACGAAATCGCCCTACTCGGATCGATGGTCGGATCCGCTATGCATCCGACGGTTGAGGCTCCTCGCGATGGGTGCTTTCCTCTTGGCACTGCCTTCCACCTTACCACAGGTTGTGACCCTGGGCCCACTCCTCGAGCGCTTCACGATTTCGCATTTCGAGAGTTTGCACCTTGCTCCACGCTGAAACCTCTGACTCCTGAAATCGTGATTCCGCGGATTGGATGACACGCGTCCCTTTGAAACTAACGGCCCAGATGAATCGACATTTTGGGACCTCGGACCATCAGTGTTTCGGGACTTGGGACATCGGCATTTCGAAACTCGGGACATCGACATTTCTTACTTCAGCCTTCCCAAAATGACTTTTTCCGTGGTTCGGATTTGGTGCCACGCACCCTGCTGGATCGGACGACCGAGATTGAGCCTGAGCTTGATTGGATTTTTTCTAACTAGAAGAGTGCATGCCTCGACCTTGGATAAAACACAGTTGTGGGTTTTTTAAACCCCCTCTTTCACATTTGGTCACCCAATGGCCAACTTCTAAGGGAAAACACCCCCCACAAAAATATGTGATAACATTAGGCTCCATGGGGGATAGAGTACTCCCTGCGAGGCTCTAATATCTCCTTTTGCAGTTCCAGTCGCCTTTTGTTGGGCTATGGAGTTGAGCTCAAAACACCCTGCTGAGGAATAAAAACTGATAAGTAAAAAACAAAAATAAACATACATGCTCCAAGGAACTTATTTATGTACAGTCCTAAACTAATTAAAATTTTACACAGAGCTAGGTGAAAGTAAACTTCCACCATAGCCATTCAAGTAACTTCCTAACTGGAAGCTCCTTCACTTTGTCCCTGATTGATAGCAGATGATGCAACCGTGACAGTAGGATGATTACATCCTTCATCTTTCCTCTAGATGACAATGGTGGGATAAGACTTGGAGGCTTCAAATCATGGAGGAAAAGAAACTCCATGTATTCCCCTACAGGCTCATAGAATGAGTGAGAAAATTTATTGCGCTGGTGGTAGAAAACATGCTCTATCCCACAGCTGTTCACACACGGTTGAATGTCTCTGGCAAGCGCAGGTGAGCGAACGGCTGATGCAGGATGACTGATCCCAGGTGATGGTTTCTCACTCATAGGCTCAGGGCAGGATATAAACTGCTCATTTGGCTCTCCCTCTTCTTTTTAATGGCTCTCCCAAGGGTCAGAGTCATAATCATCATAAACATGACCCATGAGAAAGATCTACTCTTGGTCTTCTGCAGGCCCAATATGACTGATTTCCACACAATGTTTTCCTTCAATGTATAAAGGAAAAGGTTTTGTTGCATGTTCTTGGAAATCCTTCATATCCAGCTCAGAATATGATTCAAAGCTGTCATACACGGGCTGGTTGGTACCAGGTGATATCTACTCATTTGGCTCCTCCTTTTCTCCTGCAGGGCTTTCCCAAGGATCAAATTCACAATCATAATAAACAAGAACCATGGGAGAGCTCTGCTCTTCGTCATCTTCACTGGGATATCCATCGCAAGTTTTTTGTTCTCGACCAGTATCTGAAATCACTTCTTTGTCATAAGTAGGGCTACCAAGAACGTATGTTTCGAGGACCGGGATATCCTCTGCATCTCCTTTATAAGAGAAGCAAACCAACTCTGCCTTCGACTTTGAAAAAATAGGAAAAAACATAGAGGGATCTTCCCTAGCTTTTGCTGCTAGCTTTTCATCTATCTCAGCTTCATAGTCAAGAGAAAAATCTTCTACAGAATACACTTGCTCTTCGACATTGGGATATTCAGAAGAGACATGTTGATCTTCATGAACGCTTAAAACAACAGAGATGTATGATATGATGCCAGACGTTTCTATATTATTTCTATCATAATGAATATCATTCAACACCTCATGCTCTTCACGGCAAATGCTTTCTTCCACAATAACAACTTCATCATAAATATGGTATTTGTGATAAGAAAAATCTTTATAAAGCAAATAAAACTCATCACAACAGTTTTCATAAAGATACTCAGCTGAAAAATAATCTTTACAAAACGAATTGAAAGCTGCATGAAAACCTGTCAAAGAGTTGATGCTTGCAATAGGAAGAGATCGACACCAATCATGAGCAATCCCTTGTAATGAATACTTGAAAAGCTTGATTTGAACATCTTCATGCACGATATGAAGTCAATGAATAAAAACATGAAAGTTCAGCAAATGTTCAG
>SNQJ01S0046124.1:30328-46429 GCA_010110895.2 Picea sitchensis | reverse complement strand
AGAGTTAAAGCCAAACTGCATGGAATAAGCCACAACTGATAAAATCATGGATACACAGATCAAGCGCACCTGACAACAAAGGATACTGCTATATCGAGTTGTTAAAGCAGGCCAACTCCTTCGCCAAGGCAAGTGGCTCACTAAGGACCAAGTTCAACAGAAGTTTCCTCATCTCATGGAGGAACTCAACACAATGGGGACCATTGCTTCCTAAGGGGGGGAGAAATGATCCAGGTGGATATTGGTGGCCACCCACCTATTCCACTTGGACCCCCACCATTGCTTCTTTCAGTTTTTCAGTTTCTGCACAGTTTACTATTTTTAGCAATTTTTCGGGTCCTGAACTTCCAGAGCCGTTTTGAGGCCCTAAACAACATTTTTTGAGAAAACGGGGAGCAACATGGATCATAGAACAATGTTGTTCACCCCAAAGTTGTAGTCCTCAGATAGATCTTTCTAACGAGGTATGGAACGCGTCAAACGGAGATCACATGCCAAAGTTACGTCCTCGGGAAGTTGATGTACCAATTTACCCAAACGGGGCCCACAGTCTTGGCGTTTCATCTCCTAGGGTTAGGTCTTTGGATGTTTAGGGTTTTCCATTGTTTCTCAATAATAACAGGCCTTCGAGCCTCATTGTAAGACAACTCAGAGGCCAGTAGCTGCCACATCTCTTCTCAGAGATAAGCTACCAGCGCTCTAGCTAGTTTATTTCCATTCCGTCTGTAAGCATATTTCAGTCATTTGTTGTTAATGAAATGAAGTCTTATTTCCACTGCATCTCTGCGTTTATGTGTATTTCTGTATTTCATTGTGTTCCTACATAAATCCGGATCAAGAACCTTAAACCATAGGCCAGAATAGGTCTTCGACTGCAGTGCAATAACATGATAATTAACAAAAGAATGTAGTTAAAAGTCGAGAAAACTTGTGGATGAATCCCCTTGGTACTTTTGGGTTAAGATAATATCCTATTGCAGAGGGAGATGGCATCAGCCAAGCAAGCACTACTACCTCTATATTCATGACACATAGCAAGTTTTAGGAGATAAACATTGAGATAGGATTAATTTTTAAGGAGACTGCAGTTGGCTCAACTTGATTTCACACAATCACCCTCTGGAAGGCATATGTTTATATACAAAAGGCATGATGTATTGTCTTTAACATTCATATCTATCATTGCATGTTCTCTCTCATATATTGCCCACTAGAGGGTTCATCCAGGATTTTGTTGGTGCAATCTAATTTTAGGGAGGTTCAACTTTCTTCATGAATGCTTGGTTTATAGTTATTACAGTAACTGAAGATTTTAGTGGTCATTTCTGGCTCTTTTACACTCTCAAGAGGTTAATCTTATGACAGAGTACACCAATCCCTATGGTGATAAATCACATTGTATCATTAGGTATTGCAATAAAGGAATGCAACCTACATGAAACAACAAATAGCTCACAGCAAAGGGGGTTACTCAGAAGGTTGCTGTAGGGTATTACTAGAACAAATTGGTCAACTATGTTACAGTATCCATCTTCCCACTGATTTGGATCCATATAGATCCCCATCTGCTATAGATACAGCTCGGATACATGTCCACTAAGAAATTCCAAAAAAAAGAGGGGGGAAAAAGATAAACCCTAAAACAAAAGTGGACACCAGCTTTTCAAATACAACTAGAAACATTTAAACTTCCAAAAGTTAGTAAATATCCTTGATAGCTTTGTTTATGATATAGTTGTAGCTAGTACATACATTCTTCGATAGTCAATGGTTAAAACCATGAAGAGTCACCAGCTCACTCAATAGTTAACCAGTTGGTTAATCAGAGTACTCAGTTTCTAACATCAGTATATAAATGTCTATAGGCTTCAAACTGATGATTTCAAGGATTACAAAAAGGCTGTTGTTATAAAGAGCTGAATTCATCAAAAACTGTTCATTAACAGCAATATGTTTAGCCTCCCAACTATAACATTTTGCTTCAACATTGCATTCGTGAATGTTATTCCAGCAACCTGAATATGGGTGGTCTATTCTTATTCCATAATGGCAATTAATAAGACATGCTACTAGTGATCTGCATTCTACAATGTAGCTTGATAGCAACAATGTAATTTCAATCAATTATGCATATATAGGGGCTGAAGAGGACATGTATCTTTTGAACAAGGTTAGCTAAGTGCAGGAATTTTGTTGAGCATATTTTCTAGGTGAATGAAAATTTCTTGACACTCAGAGGACTTGTTTTATGACTTAAATGAACTAGATGTTCTGAGAGAAAATACATGCACTATATTCCAGTCAAGGTTTTGAGTATGAAGCATGCACAATATTGGTGGATATTCCAGTCAAGGTTTTGAGTATGAAGCATGCACAATATTGGTGGAAAAGTACATTATATGGCAATAAAAGATACAATACCGTAGCTGTGGGTTTTCATTTAGGGTCATGGGCTTTTTTATCTGGTTACGACTTGCGTCAGGTTTAGAGGGCTTATAGAATACATTATCAACAGAATACCAAGACTTGTGAGAGAAGAAAGCAGGTTCAGTGCAACTTGATGCATAAATCCATAGTCCACAATGAAATGTTAAAAAGTACAATAGAGGTGCAGGCTTGCAGCCAAGTCGTTCTACACTACATATTGTGAAAAATCGTTGAGAGAAGAAGTATACTTCTCTTTCTATCTAGATTCTAGAATTACTTCCATTCTATCTTTTTGTTAGTAACAACATTCAAAAATGGAAGAGAACAAAGCGAGAAACTATCTATACTACAGTATGTGTTGTGAAAAAGTATCGAGAGACAGTATACTTCTCTTTCTATCTAGAATTACTTCTATTCTATCTTTTTGTTAGTAACAAAATTAAAAAATAGAAAAGAACAAAGAGAGAAACTGTCCACACATCATGTTGTGGGTGTATGTCAATGTTCCAGCTGGTGACAGGAACTTTGACACTTCTCCTTCAAAACCCCACCCAACAACAGGTGTTGCTTCCTCAATCCCATATCCACTTGTCCATGTAACTGCCATTTGTATATAATGACTACTAAGTTATTGGAGCAAAGAGAAAAATAAGATTAGCCTTCTAAAAGCCCAAAAGTTTACCTTCAACCAAGTAAATTCAACGCCTGATTCTGAAAAGTAAATTCCTTTCAAAATTGGCACTAAATATCTTATACTAGATGCTTATTACTTTGATGCACAACACTTAACGTAAATTTTAATATAGAAATCAAAACAAACTTAAATAGTTTTTGGTTGATAGCTCTAATAAGAGATCGCGAGTGGTTCATGTATCCAAGTTATAAAATTTGCCAAAACAGGCTGCTGTAACGAGAGAGTTCTGTATTTTCTCATTTATTTGAGATGCATTCCCTGAATATACTATAAACTTAATGCTAAGCATGTTTCCCAGGCAAACCCAGAATGGATTCAGCATCTTCACTGATGCCAACAATATTTCCTTAAAAGTGAATTTATAAACAAAAGCAATAATAAAAATGCTACTATAAGAAACTCCCAGTGTTTTGTCAATAATTAGGCTCCAGCATAGTCAAAAAATGCATTAAAACAGATGTATCTTTAACATAAAACTGTGACAAACACACAGTCCAAGGGGATAGTCAATAAATAGGTTGTAGCATAGTAGCAGAGTATGTCATAAATCATGTATCTTAAACCCAAACTATTCTTTGCCTCATCACCTCTACAAAAACGATGGCTATTGTTCTTTTGTACAATGTTTCTTCAATACCATCCAAGATCGATCTGCATATGGATTTTCTTGTCCCACATCAGTTTATTCTTTGGTACTTCCTTTCTGAATATTTGGTGGCATGGCATATAGTGAATCTTAAATGGTTGATGACACTTTTTCTGGGTTAATAACTTAATATCAAAGAAAGCACTGATGAGGCAGCAACATGGGGGAAAGACATGGAATATTTTGCAAAGTCGGGATTTATTTGTTCGCTCATCTGTTTATTCTCTGGAACTTTCTTTCTGAATATTTGGTGCATTGCATATAGTGAGTCGTACATGGTTGACTGCACTAATTTTGTGTAACTATTAAAGGAAGCACTGATGGATAGCAACAACATCAGGAAGAGACATATATAGTATTTAGCAAACTATCAATGAGACATATTCCAAGCATCTTTTTAGCAATTTAAAGATTGAAGAAAGACGGTTGCTTGTAGAGAGCTAAGTAAGGCTGCAAATAAAAGTTGCAACCTAACTATCTTATATTGAATGAGATTGCCCTGCTTTTCCAAGAATTCTGTCATAAATACACTAGTACAGTGCAAGAATATTCTCATAAATGAAGCACAACAGTAAAGAAGTGTGTCCCTCTAGTTTATGCTCCTCAAAGATCCACGTAATGCACTATATATGCTCTTGCATCAAATATAAAATGAGAGTAAAATAGGTCAGTTGGTGGGTATATATATAGTACTACCCTGCATTTAAGCACCCTCCACAAAACACAGCTCTATGGGTTAGGCCCCCAATATGGGATTCCATTGACACGGAGCCATAATACCGAATGTCCACAATAAAGCTGGTCAGGCTTGGCGGCTAAAAAGCATATGAGGGGTACCTTCTAAGATTAACGTGGCATCCTTTTCCTTTATCAAAATCTTCATTAATAATTTTAACTACCAGATCAGCTACTTGTGTATCTTATGTTCTCTCTATTCATAATAACATGGGCTGTAACATTCAAAAACAAATACTCTGGAAAAGAAGTCATCTAGAAATTATCTAGCCTATGAAAAAAAAAATACACTTAAAAATAGTTCTTTTTGTCAACAGTGCTGCAAGCTTGGGTTATATATGATCTTCAATGCAGTAAAACTAAGTACAGAATCACAGACCACATTTATCACGACGAATATATACACTGGTTATCCCCAATGTTTTTATTTAATTTCGGGAAAGCAGTTACCTTTGTTAGAATGTTTTCTGCATGCTTCCAGTACAATTTTATTTACTTACCAAAAAGAGATAAAGATATTTATTCTTAGATCATAAACTTCTAAGATGTTCACAACCAATCAAGTGACGCAAAAATATAATTCATATTAGTCAGACCATCCCAGGTATGAAGCTCTTGGTACAAATGTACATGATTCTCTTAGTGTTTCCTGTTATGATTTAAAAAGGCAAAAAGAATTTCAGAATAACACATAGATAAACATAACTCATCAAACATTTGATTATTCAATGGAAAATTTTCCAAACTGTGGAATAAACGTTACTCATAAAGGTCTAGAACTCAGTCAAGAATAGAAAGACTTGTCACATACCTCATTCCACAACTTTCCCTAAGCAAGACGTGGATACAGAGGTGCTTTTGGGTTTGCAAAACTGATTGTGTTGGAAATCACCAACAATTTTGGCTGTACAGTGCAAAAAAGATTAGTCAATGAGTGCTCTAAATCAAGCATATTTGATGTGTCTATAGCCTTCAATTTTAGTTTTGCCTTAGATAGATTGTACAACTCTAAAGATGATAAGGCCAGAATTAAATCTGAATCAAATTGATTTGTTTTTCTTTTAGTTAAAGAGCAATATCATATTTCTTCCTGGTATTCCTTTTCTACTACATCTAATGTACTGTATAACATGAGAGACTCCCTATGTGCTCCCCTATGCCATTATTTTGAAAACAGATGTTCTTGTGTGATTCTTGCTAATCCCACTAAATATTTGGGGTTGTACACAAACACAAACATAGTTTGTTTCTTTACTTTTAATAAAATAAAGAAGGAAGCATAAATCAAGACACAGAATATTAAACCTTAGAACACAACATAGAACCCAAGTTGTGGAGGGTGTTACACCTCAAAATGTATATGCATTTTGAGGCATTCTTTCGAGCATGATTGGGTCATCTTCATTTCTGTTCATTACTACTTCCCAGCAAGAAAAGCTGTCAAAACTGCATGGAAGTATTACTGCTGACTGAGGCACTGTTATGACCCATGGATGGAGCTGTAAACACAGAAGGATACTGCACTATGAACCATAAAAAATATTTGATCCTGGTGATATTGGGGAGCTTCTATAAACCCATTCATTGTGGTTGACTGTAGCATGATTTTGACCAGCAGAAAATGAACTAATGGAGGGCTGATGGACACTCTCACAAGGATAAAGGTAGAAGATTAGAAAGGGGGTATTTTCAGGCTTTTTTTAAAGTATTCCAGCAGTTGAAGGGTACTGTTACAGAGCTGGGATGTAAAATACCCATAATTTATAATTCATCTTAAGACTTAAACATTAAAAATTTAGTTGCCTGCTGGACTTACCAAATTTCATTACAACTTTTTCTGTATTTTCAAGCCCAGTAAATGTTCTACCTCTGTATTCTGTATAGATGTTATTGTTGTTGGTCTTATAAGGGTTGTTTATCTTTCTGTTATTGTCACTACCATGATAACCTTTCCAGCTTCACCTTTTAGATTACTATTTCCAAGTATAAGTAAAATAGATTAGTTTAAACCATATAGCATCACAACCCCAGAAACCTGAAAAAATCAGGACATAATGTATAGGAGCTCACACTAATTGTATTAATAGATGCAACTTCTAGGATATTCTTAAATAGATCAAAGAAGTTCATTTAACATAGCAGCAAAAGGGTTTAACTAAATATGAAATCATAACACAGGAAATTTGAGTGTCAAAATCTCATTCGCAATCTCTGTTTTTATTTCACAACTACCGTCATTTACAGAAGGAAATAAAGACAACAGCCAAACAAGCATGACATTCTGGCATTGAATGCTGACACCTTGCTGTAATACTAATTTTCAACCTCCACATCAGTCAATTATAGAAAAAGATAGAATTTCTAACACAGTTACACAAATCTGCTATGTTGTGATACTTGTTGGATATGTGTTATATTCTTTGCACAGTCCTCGGTTTTCGTGTCCATTTTTGGGCAGCTTTTCGGCACATGGTTTTTTGCCGATGGTTTTCTATTTCCGATTAAGGAATTAGGGTTGTTGACTAATCCAGGTCATTGGATTAGGGTTTTGGATGCCGCTGGCTCCTATATGTATATTGTATTGTGAACAATGTATGATGTGAATGAATATAGAATATGCTGGTTTTCCCAGTTTGGGTTTCCAGGGGAAAAATCTCTGTGTAGTGTGTGTATTTGCCATTGTAACTTTTTTGTTCTTTTATTGAAAATCTGTTTGCAGTAAATTATTGTACAAGGTTAAAATCTACAATACTCTCACCATAAATTTGAAATTTCAACTTCTAAATTGTTATGAACTATAGCTCTTGTAATAAAGTGGGAAAAAACAAGGATCTCAACTATATCGTACTATCATAGGATTAGGTAGAGTCAACTGCACATCAATTGCAGCTTCTAGGCAAAGTAACAAAGACAGTCACTGGCTCTCTCTGCTTCATTGTCTAGGGTTTGCCTATTTGGGTTTACCCTTTTATTTTGCTGTTTTATAAATTTTCTTTTTTATTGACAGTATAAAAACAACCAACCAATGGCCAAATCAGTTAACAGTTTTGTTGACCAGACTAGACTACAAAACCAGGGTTTAAAAAGTTGATCATTTTGCTCAAAAATGAACATTTATCCCACAACCGATACACCTCCTCAGTTACACTGTCATACCATATGACTTAAGAACCTGGTAATGAGTTATGCATGGACACAGTTAAATGGTCTACAAACTCCATTTGTAACTGTTGTGTAGATGAATACTTGCAGTAACAAATTCATTCAATCTAGATAAGGGGATTCCAACAACCACAACAACCAGAATCCCTGGATGGTTCAATAAAATCTTCTCTACCTCAGAAGGATAAATATTTTCTCCACCACTTTTAATCATTTTCTTGGAACGACCAAGAAGCCATAATCTACCTTCTTTGTCAATCCATCCAGCATCCCCTGTATTCAGCCATCCATTTTCACTAAATGCAGTTGCAGTCGCTTCCTTGTGGCCCCAATACTTTTGCATCACATGAGGACCCTTTGTTAATATATTTACACGTTATACACCTCATTCTCATATAAAAATGTATTGCTTGAATCAATCTGAATTTCCACATGAGGAGCTAGCTTTCCCACACAAACTCCTACACTGTGATCTCTGGAAATATATTTATTGTCTAATGCCACCATAATTTTTCTATCTGATTCTAGGCGTGCCTTCTCCGATCAATGGATCATAGGCAACCATAAAAGTCATTGAATAGCAAACCTCCGTCATACTGTAAGCTGGAAAAAAAATTGAGCTCTTGGAAAAAGTTCAATGAGGAAAGTGATGACCAACTGCTTCCCTCCAAGTAAATTTCTGTTTCATAAACAAGTCGAAGAGGCTGTCCCAGATTCACTTCTGTTATTTTTGTAGTGGAATCATTTTCACTATTGATTGAAAACGTTCTATATGATAGCATAAAGCTGATTATATATTGTCAGATACTTCCCGTCAGATTGACCAACATGTATTTTACCACCTTCTGAACTTTCATTTACATCAGTCACAGGCAAAATAAACATGAACTCATCTGTAGCTTCCTCATTTCCTGCACTTTGATCAGTAACTAGTTGACCATTCTTCTGGCCTTCTCTCCCTAAATCTGGAAATTCTACAAAATTCAATACTGTTTCATTCCCTACCACCAATGATCCTAAGTCTTTTCCAGGAATACACTTGGTCGAAAGACTAGTTTCTCTCATAATCCAAGCCTGTAGAGGTTTGTGCTCTGACCAGTATTGGAAGCATTCTGTTTCTCCTCTTCAGGAGATGGTATATTATTAATAAGACTCAGATATTCCACTGGAAGCAATTCTCACCGTGGTTTTACCCAGGCTCATGCAGGTATAATCAGTCGGACTAAAATATTTCACTAATAGCAATTCCCATTATGTTTTATATCAGTACCTTAAACTTGCCATTTGTTACATGACATATCTCAATAACGTGGAATAGATAAAAGACCACTGACTAAAATTTTATAAGCGGCCGGGTCAAAATGAATTAAATAAGGATAAATTTCTTTAAACGTCTGGATAGCTACTTTAAAGGAGCACAATAAAACTCGTTTTAATCACATGATAAGAGGGAAAGAATGCAATTTGCCATACATTAGGGTTTTCAAAAGTAAAACTAGAATTCAAACCAAACTGGGAAAAGCCTCCATAATTGCATTGTCATCGAACCACACCCCAATCACAAAATCCATACAGACGTGATAAAAAGGCTCGCTTTTAATTCACATACACAGATGGAAATATCAGAACCCTCAAAGAGGTACACCCAACATACATTTTTGCTCAAGGGTACAACCACAAATCAGTTTGAGAAAAGCAGAATTTGAAGAGAAAAGGACGTAAATTTTAGAAATGCACAATGAACTCCGCCTATGTCGTACGCTCTGAAATTTTCACAAGATTCCAGAATTAATACTTGAATTGTAAAAATTCGTTCTAGGTAGATAAACTAATTCATGTGTAGGGGCAAAAGAACTGTGCCATTAACAATAAATGATGAAACTGTTTCACATTCAGAAGTAAAGCAAAAATGATTTTTTTTTTTTGAATGAATAAACACAGTTCGTAAATCATATAGATTTCATACAGCCAACTCACCAAAGTAAATCCTGCGATAGAGGTACAAAGGAGTAGCAGGGAAATTTATACAACAACCAATTTACTACACAGAGGCCAATACTCCTTTGCTTAATCACGTACCAATATATAATGAACTGCCAAGAGAAACCAAGACAAACTTATCTGTTGACAGATTGCAGACCAACAACCAGCTGAGCGGGTATCAATATTCCATTCTTTGAACCCAAGAGCCGTGCGCGACCTGTAAACCCTCGCACTAGTTATCGAGCATGGAGCCAAGCGATGGGAGGGGGCCCCCGCCCCCGCCCCCTCCAGACGAAGATGCTCGGGTTTTCCAAGCAATGGTGGCCTCCTCTATGAAATCCACAAAGACTCAGCCCACTCAGTTTGTCAAGAAGCTGGCAGAAATTCCCAAAGTCACCCTACCTACCACCTCAGCAAGGAGAAAAGCCTTAACCTTGGCTGATCGAGGGTTAATCGGACAATTTATAGGAATTTGGTCGTCTCCCAAGATGGTGGCTACTTGGTTAGAGAAAAACTGGAAGCCTCTCATCAAAGGCTCAATATCCCATTATTTTTGCGGTCGAGGCTTCTTCACATTTTTCTTTGAAACAAAAAAGACAGAGATTTAATATTCAGAAGTGAACCCTATTTCTTGGGCACCAGAGGAATGTATTTAAATAAATGGACACTAAATTTCAGCTCGGAGAATGATGTGCCCTCAGCAGTTTCGGTGTGGGTTTGTTTGCCTCATTTTCCCCTCCACTGCTGGAATGATGACGCATTCCACTGTATTGGCAACTCCATTGACCGTTACATAGATCAAGCTGAGCCAAAGGAGAATATCTTCTCACTACAAGAATTTGCGTTGAGGTTGACCTGGAAAAAGGAATCCCTGAAGCAGTAGTAATCTCTCTAGACAACTGCCAGCACATCCAACAACTCGAGTATGAGCAGCTGCCCTTCAAATGCAAGATATGTCATGAGTATGGGCATTTTGCGCTAAACTATAAGAAGGCAGATCCAAACCCAGTTGGCACTGGGCAAGAAGATCAATGGCAAGCAGTTTCTCGCAAGTTTGGGAACGTTAGGAACAGGGCTCCCTCATCCTCAGCAGGCCCCTTCAATGCTGGATCCAAATCTCCCACTAAAGCCGCTGAAAACCCTTGGAAATCTGGACCAGCCACCTCTCAAAATAGCTTTGACTCCCTTTCTCAGTTAGTGGACTCAAAGGTAGAAGTCCTTCCAACCCAATGCAACATCAGAATAAATAGTAAGGAGACACCTTCAGTCTAAGAGGTGCCTCAGCCGCATGTGAGGAATCTTGCAAGCCAAAAGTAGAGAGGACAAATGGGTAGCTTTCGAAATTTCGAGGTTGGAGGGGATTGATTCGCAAGACCCCCAAATGGAAGACACCGAAGCTTTCAAGGATGGTCAAATCGCCTTCTCAGAGGCACGTCACAATTTAGAGACTGAAAGTCTATGTGAAGAAGGACAAGATGACCGAGCATCAGAGGAAATACAACCGCGCAAATCTGGTAGACAATCATCCCAAACTGTTAGGGATGAGCAAGCAAACAAGGACATCCTCTTGGGATCACAGCAAACAACGACAAGTATGATTGGAACGAGCACAAATCACACAAGAAAACCAAGCAGAGGTGCAGCAAATAAAGGGGGCACCCACTCTAACCCTCTGAAATAATGATCTTGGTCTCCTGGAACTGCAATGGTCTAAGCAACAGACACAAAACTTTGGCTATCAAAGATCTGGTCAATTCCGAAAAACCTAGTATACTCCTCATTCAGGAGACCAAGATGAGCTCCGAAGAAGTCATAAAACAATGCAAATCCTTTTGGCGCAACAACAATCATGATGTTGTGGATGCACAAGGAGCCTTCGGTGGCTTCTGTACTTTATGGGACGAGCAAGAGGTAAGTTTGGAACACCAATGCCATACTCAACATTGGGTATTTACCAAATTAAAACACATTCGCAGCAGTATTTGTTATTCAATATTCAATATATATATGCCAAATAACCCTGCAGAGAAAGAAGAATGCTAGAACTCCCTTCTTAGTTTGAGGAATTCAGACCTCTTCAGTAATAACATCATTGCAAGTGATCTTAATATAATTCGGAATAGTGCAGAAAAAAAGGCGTGATTTTTGGCCAAGATCCTTTCATAGACTCAATGGAAGAGCTCATTCAAGACTAAGATCTTCTAGATATGCCCCCCCAGCGCGGCAAGTTCACCCTGACCAACATGTGTGTCGAATTTGAGCACATAGCCGCAAGACTAGGCCGTTTTCTTGTCCATATTAGTTTTCTCCTGCAAAATGCATCCATTAAATCCTACATCCTTCCCTCGCTCACCTCAGACCATAAACTGATTTCTCTCCATCTTCAAGCCCTTCCAAACTATGGCCCTCTCCCATTTCACTACAACCCACAGTGGCTTCATTATAAAGAAGTGACCGATCTGATACACTCAACTTGGGCTACCTGGATTTCGGGCACTCCAGTGTATATATGGGAGCAAAATCTTATACTGGTCAAACAAGCTCTAAGGCAATGGGCCAAATCTAGCCTTCCCTCCCCGATCGAGGAGAAAAAACTCATCAAAAGCAAACTGGATGAGCTGCAAAAAAACTTAGAGGTAACTGAAGTAACTTCTCAGATACAAGAATTCCAAATGGAGCTCCAATGCAAATATCAGCGAGCCTTGAAAAGGAAAGAAGAGTACTAGAGATTGAAATCCCGAAGTCTTTGGCTTCAAGCAGGTGATAAAAACACCAAGTTTTTTCACAATCAAGCTAAACTCTGACAAACTAAAAATAATGTTCTGAAAATAACGCAGGAGGATAGCATGATCCTTAGTGAATTTGAGGAAATTAAAGTGGCATCCCGGGACAACTTCGCTTCCCTCTACTCAAATAGCAAAGAAGCGGAGCCTTCAAGTATATATTCTATGCTTGAGAACATCCCAAATCTAGTCACAAAAGAAGAAAACTCAGATCTTATGAAACCAATCTCCGAATCTGAAATATCACAAGCAATCTGGAGCCTTGAACCTGAAAAAGCATTTGACCCAAACAACCTCTCTGTCTCCTTCTATCGCTCTTTTTGGGATACCATCAAAACTGATCTGAAAATAATGCTCCAATATGTTCACCATTCCTTAAGGATAGGGGCGAACACAAACTCCTCATTCCTTGCTCTAATCCCCAAAGAAACAAATCCTACGTCCTTCTCCCGATTTCGTCCAATATCCTTGTGCAACTCATCCTATAAAATTCTCACCAAAATCATAGCCAACCTCTTGAAAAAAGTCCTCCCAAAGCTTATTTTCTCAAAACAAGGTGGCTTCATGCAGGATCAGCAAATTGTCGATAATAAGTCCTACTTCAAGAGGCGATACACTCAAGTTATCGCACAAAAGGAAAAGTTATGGCTGTCAAATTGGATATGGCAAATGCTTTTGATTGTGTTTGACACTCCTTTCTTTTTCAGGATATGGAACGCTTTGGATTTAGTCAAAATTTCATAAAATGGATCTCATCCTATATTAGCAACCCATAGATCTCCCTCGTGGTAAATGGCAGACCTTCAATCTTCTTTCAAGCCAGCAGAGGTCTTCGACAAGGATGTCCTCTTTTGCCTCTTATGTTCATCATTGTGGTTGATTCCCTAATCAGAAAGTTGGAGCAAGAGTGTGAGAATGGGAACCTCCTCGAACTTCAAATTGCTCGAAGAGTAAAAAACATAAACCACTCACAATTTGCAAACGACGCCCTTATTTTGGGTGGAGCTTCAACTACCATTGCTTCCCGGTTTAAAGGAATTTTGGACTCTTTCCTTGATGCCTCAGGTGGAGAAGTTAACAACAGAAAATGCCAAATCTTCGAATGGAACTCTTCACCTAGAACTTTGAGAGAAACAGCCCAAGTATTCCAATTTCCCATAGCAGAAAATCGGTCCTCTTTCAAGTATTTAGGAATCCCAATCTCCCTCAAAACACCCTACTCACAGGTCTGGTAGCAAATTCTAGAAAATATCAGCTAACCCATTGGGGCACCCAATGGATGAACCCATTGGCCAGAGTAATTCTTATCAAATTTGTCCTATCAATTCTCCCAATTTACCAAAGCTCAACGCTTTTGTCTCCAAAGTGCATCGCCAATCAAATGGCCAAAAGAATTCAAACCTTCCTCTAGCATGGAGGGAAAACAACTCAAAAAAAATTTCATTTAGTCAATTGGAACTAGGGTACGAGTGACAAAAACCATGGAGGCTTGGGCATCAAGGAACCAACTCTCATGAACTCAACAATGGGAGCTAAACTACTTTGGCGCCTAATTACCGACAACTCTACCTAGTGGAAGCAAACAATATGGAAAAAATACTTTCGTGGGAAAAGACTTAAAAGCATTGACCTGCAAGTTAAAGTGGAAAGAAGTTCTCCAATCTTCAAACTCCTAGCTACCAGGCCCTAATCTGTGCCAAAATGAACTTGATTCCAAATAACGGGCGCCAAATCAATCTTTGGGATGATCAAATAATGGAAGTGGAGAGGTGCCCCCTAATAGAGCCACTTCTTTCTCTTCTCTCTTGGATGACAGATCAAGGCCTCATCACCCTCTTCGATCTCTCTGAATGGACAAGCGATGGCATGTGGGACAACTGGAAATTGATTTCACCTCTAGGGCATTTACAATCTCTCCTTGACCCCCTTCTCCATTCTCTACAAGTATGTGCCCCCAAAAACCGTTTCATTGACAATTCTATAGGATGGGGAAATGGAGTATACAGTAAAAAGAGGTTTCCATCACCTTTTTGAAGCAGAGCTACATCATCCACGATCAAGCCTATGGAATCAAACCTGGCACACGGATGACATGACAAAGATAAACTTTTTTGGTTGGCTCCTGGTTCACAAAAAAATCCTCACCGCTGAAAACTTGCAGAAACCAGGGATAAATAGTCCATCTTGGTGTGTTTTATGCCAAAATGCTAAGGAAAGCATCAACCACCTATTTCTTGACTGTACATACACCAATGAAGTATGGAGACTCGTCGTGGGAACCCTATGGAAAAGGTTGTCTTGGCCTATCTCTATTGCAGATTTCTTCACAAGATGGGGCAGTCACTATCTTGGGAACTTCTCCAATAAGCCCACCTTCAGACGGTTCTGGGTTTCCTCCCCCAAATACACTTGTTGGAATGTCTGGCTAGCCTGAAACAAAAGAATCTTTAGGGGAGAAATGGCTAGTGCAAAACAAATAGCAATGAGAGCATGTGCAACCTTATCTGAATATATGAAGCCCATAGTTCATTGGAAAAGACAAAATATGGACACACAGGAAGCCAACTGGATGACTACTTTTCAGCTGAAAAAAGCCAAATCGTTGTCAAACCTTCAACCAGTACCCCAAAATGGGCCTTATGTCTATCGAAGGAAGCCTTCCAAAATTGGTAATTACAGTAGCAGGATCACATCCTCTTCTGCGATGGAGCTTCACAAAGCAACCGAGGGGCGGCAGGCGTGAGGGGGATAATTCGTCATCCTAGAGGAAATATCATTATAAAATTTGCTTGGGGGCTTGGTATCATGACCAACAATGTGTTGATGTTTTGTAGCTTCGGGAGGTATTCCCACAAGTGGCCTTGGTGTCGAGCATGTGGGAATATTCATCAGCACCACATTGGACTTTTCATTTGGTGAAAACCCCCTTGGATTGGAGCTTGGGGATTCATGGGCTTGTTGATGGGCTTTGGGGCTTGTGTTGGGGTTTCACACCCACATGTGTGAATAAAGAATTCAAATTTAATGTTGAGTTTAGTGGAGGGATCCTTAGAGTAAGCTAAGGGATTCTAAACTCATTTTGGACTCCTATAAAAGGAGAGGAGAGATTATCGCATCTCATTGTGACATTATGGAGTTAGCGTAAGTGAGTGAGCACTTGTGCTAAGAGGCTTGGTGATTTCAGCAAGGGAAATTCTGCACTTTGGCAAATCTGGCCTAAGGTTTCTTGGACTTTTTGGTTTTCTTTTTAGCTAAGGAGAAAAGCCACATGTGTGAGAGAAGAGAGCAACAGGCCTCATATGTGAGGAGAAGGTACAACCGCACGTGTGAAGCAGAAAGTATAGACCGCATGTGTGAACAGTTCAAACAGTTCACACGTGTGACAGATCCATACAGCGGCATGTGTGACAATCCATACAACTGCACGTGTGAGGGAGAAGAACAGGGTCGCACGTGTGACAGTCCACATGTGCGAATTTCTAGGCAGGTTGCAGTCCATACAGGATGACATCAGCAGTTGTACGACTAACGTCAGCAAGCCGTACAACAGGTCTGTTGGAACAAGTTTGCAAGTGGGGGAATTTCCCAGGAACATTTTTTTGCTTTTGTGGTTTCTAAGAGGATTGTTTTTTTCCTCAGATCTGGTGATCTTGTGACTACTGAGAGGGTTG
>SNQJ01S0046124.1:19634-30278 GCA_010110895.2 Picea sitchensis | reverse complement strand
TCTAGGCAGGTTGCAGTGCATACAGGATGACATCAGCAGTTGTACGACTAACGTCAGCAAGCCGTACAACAGGTCTGTTGGAACAAGTTTGCAAGTGGGGGAATTTCCCAGGAACATTTTTTTGCTTTTGTGGTTTCTAAGAGGATTTTTTTTTCCTCAGATCTGGTGATCTTGTGACTACTGAGAGGGTTGATTTTGTCTTCAGAAAATTCTTAATTTGATAAGTTTACATAACAGAAAATTGTGTCTCATGTGCATGGATAATTTCTCTTTGATCTTTATGTTTTCATTGCTGTAATTTTCTGTCATAATTTCAGTGTAAAATTATTCAGTGATAACAACTCTAGGGTTTACTCTTTGAGTCACTTGGAAGTAATTTTCAGATCTGAAATTAGATGCATAAAAATTGACATGGTATCAGAGTTGAGGCTTTGAAGAGAGAAAAGGGTCATCTTCTTGAGACACAAGCAATTGCAGATTGGTGGTACAACAGATTTGTAGTTGCATATTTTTGTTTTTGTTCTAGGCAGGTCACAATGGTGAACACTCTTAAGATTGAGGACAGGTTGGAAAGGGAAACAAATTTTTGGGCTTGGAAGGCCATGATTCTCCTTCTCTTGGAAGAGAATGATCTCAAAGAGTATGTTGAGGGTGTGGTTCCAAGTCCTGTTGATCTGCAGGAATTGGCAGCTCATAAGAAGAAGTGAAGGCTAAGCAGGTATTGTTGGATTCCGTGAAGGACCACCTGATTCCTCACATTTCTGAGAAGAAGACCGCTAAAGATATGTATGATGTTTTGGTGGGCTTGTATCAAAGTGGGAATGTAGGCCGGACATTGATTTTGAATCACCAACTCCAAGCTATTGAGATGTCCAGTTTGGACATAGTTGCTAGCTACCTCATGAGGATCACTCGGATTCATGATCAGCTTGCAACTATTGGTGAGGCAGTTGATGATACTGAGTTGGTGAATGTGGCATTGAGTGGTCTTCCCAAGTCTTGGGAACCATTTGTCCAAGGGATCTATGCACGAGGGAAGTAGCCATATTTTGACAGATTATGGACCGATTGTGTCCAGGAAGAGGCTCGGTTAGAGTCCAAGAATAGCAAGCAGAAAGGCAACAATGATGAGAACCAGGCCTTGGTTGCTCATACCAGAAAGGGTAGAAAAGGTGGTTCTCCAGTGAGGGAGGCATCTCCAAAGCTTAGAAGGAAGAAGAACCTTAGCAAGGTCAAGTGTTTTGCTTGTCACGAGTATGGTCATTATGCTTCACAGTGTCCACAATGGAAGAGAGGATGGATGAAGCAACAGGCATCAGTGGCAGAGGTTGATGAGGTTGCAGACAGGATTCAGAGGGAGTTCCTATTAGTCTCTTCCCTTTCTGGTACAGGTTTCAGTGATGGGACTTGGTTGGTAGATAGTGGAGCCTCGTGCCATATGACAGGAGCATGGGAGTTGTTCGAGAGCTTCACAGAGTCTAACTTAGATATGTGCGTGGAGCTTGCTATGAAGACCAGGTATGCAGTGTAGGGATCTGGAATAGTGTGATTCCAAATGGAGTCGGGAGATATGTTGAGGGTGACAAATGTGTTATGGGTGCCAAAACTTAAGAGGAGTGTGCTCTCAGTCTCAGCGATTGAGGAGAAGGGTTATGCCGTTTTGTTTCAAGATAGAAAGGTGTTATTCATGCCCAAAGGATCTAGCTCCAAATCAGCAGTGGTTCTTGGAGTTAGAGAGATCAACCTATATAGGTTGAAGGGCCAGCCTATGCGAGCTATGGCCAGTAGTAGCAGAGTGACAGAGGTCAAGGAGAAGGTAGCTCCGAAGATTGTGCAGACTCAGAGGGATCACGACTCTGAAGGGAGTCGATAGGCTCAAAGGGAAATTCATCCATTCAGAGGGAGTCTACCTTCAAGTTCAGATGGGAGAGAGGAGTCTTCCAAAACTTTTAGGAAGATGTCATGAGTTGAGGAAGCCAGGTAGGAAGCTCAGAAACTGGAGGCTTCTAGGAGCAGCGTGTCTTCCTAGGAGGGACCATGCCATACAACAAAATTTGTTTCTCTAACAGAGGGAGCAACCAACCAGGAGGATTGGAGTGCAGTTATGGTAGCATATCCAATATAGGAGACAAAGCTACTTCCAGTATGGGAGATAGAGATACTTTCATGTGATAGAGGATGGAATACCTCCCTCTCTAAGAGGGAGTGTTGATGTTTTGTAGCTTCGGGAGGTATTCCCATAAGTGGCCTTGGTTTCAGGCATGTGGGAATCTCCGTTGGCACCACATTGGGCTTTTTTTTTAGTGAAAACATCCTTGGATTGGAGCTTGGGACTTCATGGGCTCATTGATGGGCTTTGGGGGCTTGTGTTGGGGTTTCACACCCACATGTGTGAATAAAGAATTCAAATTTAATGTTAAGTTTAGTGGAGGGCTCCTTAGACTAAGCTAAGGGTTCTAAACTCATTTTGGACTCCTATAAAAGGAGAGGAGAGATTATCACATCTCATTGTGACATTATGGAGTTACATAAGTGAGTGAGCACTTGTGCTAAGAGGCTTGGTGATTTCAACAAGGGAAATTCTGCACTTTGGCAAATCTGGCCTAGGGATTCTTGAATTTTTTGTTTCTGTTTTCAGTCGAGGAAGGCCACACATGTGAGAGAAGAGAGCAACAGGACACACATGTGAGGAGAAGGTACAGTCGCACGTGTGAAGGAGAAAGTACAGATCACACATGTGAATAGTCCATACAGTTCACATGTGTGACAGATCCGAACAGCCGCACATGTGACAGTCCATACAATCGCACGTGCGAGGGAGCCGAACAGGGTCGCACATGTAACAGTCTACACGTGCGAATTTCCGAGCAGGTTGCAACCCATACAGGGTGACGTTAGCAGCCATACGGCTAATGTCAACATGTCGTGCAAGCCATATAGTAGGTCTGCTAGAAAGGGTTTGCAAGTGGGGGAACTTCTCGAGAATAATTTGTTGATTTTGTGGTTTCTGAGAGGACTTCTTTTGTCCTCATATTTGGTGATCTTGTGACTGCTAAGAGGGCTGATTTTGCCTTCAGAAAATTCTGAATTTGATAAGTTTACAAAATAGAAGATTGTGTCTCATGTGCATGGATAATTTATCTCTGATCTTTATGTTTCCACTGTTGTAATTTTCTATCATAATTTCAGTGTAAAATTATTCAATGATAAAAACCCTAGGGTTTACTGTTTGAGTCACTTGGAAGTAATTTTCAAATCTGAAATTAGATGCATAAAAATTGACACGATGAAGCGGAATCCTTCACTCTATATGAAAGCACCAGACTGGCTCTACTAAATGGAATTCGCAGAATAAATATGTGGTGACTCTATGATATTCATAAGGTTCATCATCAAACAGAACATAGCAGGGAGTAACATTTATATGGATGTTCTAACACGGATCCAGGCCCTTCTTCGCCAATTTGAAAGCTACACAGTGTTCCACATTAAGAGGGATCTCAATATGTTGGAAGATCAACAAGCCAAGGAAGGATCAACTCTAAAAAAAGGTGAAATTAAGCTCAATGGGGATCTGAAACCCCTTCCGGTACCTTAAATGCCTAATGATGATCAAGTTTAAAAAGGGATTAAGATGTCCTTGGATTAATAACTCTTCCATTACCCAAGGACGTCGACGTGATTTCCATTATCAATGTTGTGCGTGTGAGTATAGTTCATCCTTCCCCGTCGTGATGGACAAGTTTTAGGCCCTTTTTTGTTTCTGCAATCCCAGCTAGGGCTTGGTCAATGGATCCACCCCCCTTTCGGTGAGACAACTTCAAGCTCACCTCTCTCCTTCGATAGGTATCCATTCTCCTTATGGAAACAGTAAATTCAGTTACTATGTAGTATTAACCAAAGGAAGCTTTGTCATTAGCAATCCTGGAATTCACCCCCCTCTTAGCACCCTAGAATGATACACTGGAATCCTCAAGAACTCTCTAGGATACTTCTCTCTTTGGCTTAGCAAGCTCACTGGAATAATTCATTCTCATCCAACCCCATCCTAATGCTGCCTCCTCCGTCTGGACTTTGCATTTTTCATCCTCTTTGAATTGCATGCCCCTCTTCCCTATCTAATTCATCAACGGTCTCACCCTTTTACTCTAGAAATTGGGAATGGAATCGGTGATGGGAATCTCCACACCACCTATAGGAACGTCTACCCTCCTTTCCTAGAAAATTGCAGCGAAACTTCTCATATCTTTGACTCTGTCTGGGTTCTAGACCAGGTTGCCTATGACTCCAACCCACGGTTATGCTGGTAGACAATGTTGGATCGAAAAGTAGAATGGCTACCTTCTTCAAACAATGGAAATTTCAAGGTTATTTTGGAGCAGGGGAACCTCATTCAATTCAAAGTTACCACCAGGAGGTAAATCCCTAACCGCTATAAATTTGAAGCATTGTTGGGCATAATGGATCCATCTTGGTCTGACATCAAGAGAATACTAAGAAGGCATGAGGATATGGTAGAGGGAAACAGAGTGAGTTACACTCAGATCGACAGCAAGGTGAAGAAAGTTGACAACAAGGTTATAGGCCATGAACAAATATTTTTGACACTGCTTCAGCGGGTGGAAGTATTAGAACAAGAAAGAAAAGAGGTAGCCAAATTAAAACATCTTTTGGAGCTCTTACGCAGCGAATGGAAGCTCTGGAGCATGAGTGCCATCAACTAAGATTCGTCACCTCACAACAACATTCAAATTCAGGTTCCAATTTACAGTAGACAACAAAGCAACCTTCGGAGGACCAAGCTAAGACATCGGGAGACAGAGACATCGCACCTATGGAAATTGAAGACCAAGAACCTAATCAAGGTGAACTACAGGAAACACTCAATAATGAATCTGCATTTTAATTATGTATTTTCACTGCGTTTTGATTTTAGGGAAATTTATCAAAATCTACAGCAGTAGGACTACCCGAATGTACAAGGAGACAAATAGATTTTTTGAGAAAATTTTCATAGCATCAGAATCATATTTTATAGAGCTGGATTTTGTATCTATCTATTGTGTCGTTTTGCTTCAACTCGACCTCCTTTATATATAAAATACTCTTCAGTCTTTTTTAAAAAAAAACAACCAACTGAGCGAGTGATTTCCACCCAACCATAGGCAATCCACAGTGTACACCACCCCCTAGTCGATCTATGATACCACCAGGGAGAAGTAGGGATAAAATGACTCTGCCCCACACAACACAAGGAGCGCCTCTTTCTCTATTGTCCAATACCTTAGAAACTACTCTTTCTCGTGCTATTCAGTGTGTGCATAGAAGGTCTAGGATGTTATCTCAAGTTTCAGTAGAGTTCTCCATGGTTTCTTGAATTTTTGTCAAGGTTATAAGTTTTCATTCATGGTTGGTTGGTCTATCATGGGCTTAGCTCTATTTTTCCATAGTCTAACCTCTCCAAACTCTTTCCCACTCCGTTTTCTAACAACCCTCCTCTCCCCATTCGAATTTCCCTCATGCATAATGGCTAGAGAATTCCAACTCAACTTCTCTTCCTAGTTCCAAGAATGTAGGGGAGACAATTTGCTAAATTTTAAGAGTTGTGGCTTAGATTGAAGAATTTGTTTCCTCCACTCCTCTTAACTCCTTTTTTCTTTGAATTTCAAATTTGAAAATGGGTGAGGGTTCAAGATAGCATAAGGTAGGTGATTTAGGCATAAACCCCCCCTAGACCCCCTCACCTTTCCCCTCTAATGGTATCATAGCCCCTATAGGCGCTCAAGCTCAATTGATCTTGATCTTCTTCTTTATTAACTGCAAAATAAAAATACATACAATATTTATAGCATCGTGGTATATCTACCTCGTGATGTTAGTGTAGAAAAAAATAAAATATCTAGGCCAAGTTTTTAAGCATTTAATTACAAGTAATTCAAGGAGTAAAAATTGGGATATTGCATCCCCTCCCCCTTGGAATAACACCATCCTCGGTGTTCTATATTGCAACAATGTCTATTTCATCATTCTTCAGCTATACCTGCAATGTCATGTTCTTGATTGTCTTGGTACACCAACGAACTTTAGCATTCCAGTATATGCCTTCAACAATCATCAATGTAAGCACGCATATTATATCCATTTGTAATCATTAAGTATTTCATCAACATGAATTCCAATCTATCAATATTAAGTTTATAACTAAAGCATATATATATTCATAACACAAGATAAAGGTCAATACTTATCTGTATGAGTATGTATCTGATCCATATGGCTGCCACGGATAAAACCCAACTCACTATTTTCTCAGACACACCCAATGCACTCATGATCCCAGGTAGCATGTTATTCATTCAAGCCTCCTCTTCTATGCAGTCACTCACCCTCCAGGCTTAGGAATCCCCTTCTCTGTTATACAGTCCCTCGGGCGATCCATCATTAGCCAAGGCTTCCTCGCAATGGAAAAGTACCGAGACTTATAGATTCTTACAGCCAAGGCATCCCTTTGGCTTGCTCTAACATAGCATAGCACATCTCAATGACAATCAAGGCATGTCATGGGTTCCAATATACAGTGGCATTCTTTCCATGCTTTTCAGCTTTAGCAGCCATCATATGTGATTCCTAGATAGATCCATCATCTCACCTGTATCATAAATATACAGTTATTATGAGATATCATAATAATAACTTCCATCAAAAAACTTTTGTTTCAAACTTGTCTTATACAGAAAACAGATTTCATAAGCATGGGATTCTTCTCATAATGTTTGGCTTTTGCATGTGGTAGCACATAGTCCACATTATGTAATTACACTCATCACCATATCTAAGACCATCCTACCTGCAATCGGAACCTTCAGTCAACCAACAACTATGAGTATACATCACATGTAATAATACGAAACTATCATCTTATATATGCATCACAAACATGCATTCACTCAATGTATCAAGCAAATGAATCAACATAATTCATAATTGTGGAATCATAATTTATATGATCTCATAGTTTATTATAGATATTCACTCAATGCATTCTTACCTTGGGTCAAACTTATTATAGTTCAAGCTCATGTGTTTTACCAAGATGAGCTGGAGTACACAATTATAAACTACCATCAAGAAACCAAATGTAATTCTTTGGAAACAGAATTCCAAAAGCAAAGCTCTGCCATTTATCAACTCGGGCTTCCTTGCAGCCCTTACCATCATGCCAAACCTAATTGTTATAACGCTTCGCTTTCCACCATCCAAATGGATTCCAATTTAAAACAATTTATATTGTTCTCTAGTTCGCAATTCCAACGTTTGCATTGCAGGCTATCTAATATGAAAGAAACAAAATAAATTCCAACAAAATGAAACAAAAGTTAATAGGTTCTCTGACAACCAAGGAGAAATATCATCAATGCATCCTTCAACCTCTTCAATCTCAAATATTTTAACCTACACCCACTATCTATATTTCAAGGAACTATTGTTCAGAGAAATTTTATCTGAGAGATTCACAACATCATATTTTGAGTAGCCTGTAATGCACTTTAATTCAAATTGATAGTGACACAAGATTTGAGCCAAGAGTAAACCTACACCTGAAACACATATATTTTCACCTCATCTTAGTCTGCCGGTGCAGGCAACCTTGGGCCTGCAGATTATACACAACAAAAGCAAACTATATCCTTACCAAAACAGGATGAATCAACAACAAGGCCACAGCTCTGATATTAGATACCACAGGAGGCTTATATAGCAAGTTCTAGGTTCCATACGGACTTTGTAACCAACATCACAGGTTTCATCAACTGTCAACCTCATCCCAAGTAATCAGTGCATTAACAGAACATTAATCTCAGTAGACAAGTTATCAAGAATATCAGCAACACAGTATCTGCAATTAATGGAGTTCATAGGTCTTATCAGCGTCACTTAGCATTCTTATCAGCTCTGTCCTTTATTTCAATTACACTCATGCATTACCAGGCTTGTTATTGGCAACATAAGCACACTAATAGGGAGGCAATGCTTCCTTTAACAGAACAAACCTGTGTACAACCAAGAGTAGGCTTCATGCCTTGCTGTCAACAGACACTTATTTGTAGATTGCATCTATATCTATAAGGTTGTAACTCATCTTCATATTCATTCCTAGAATTTAAAGTAGAATTTTAAAAAATGGAATTTAAAATGCCCTCAAAACAACATTTGTCCTTTCTTGCCAGGAATATCTTGCTAGACAGCATAAACGTAGTTGCCAATGTGATTATAAAAATAATTAAGAGAGCAAATCAATTGGGAAAGAAAGATTTTGGAGAATTTTTCTGGATGTAAACTGTGTATGAGGTTTTGAAACGTCCATCGTTTCGAGTGGACACTCCACCCATCATCAAGGACATGAAAGCTCATATGGTTGAAATTTAACGGCTTTCTCCTTTGTTTTTAATGAATTTTTACCTATCTTATTTTCTCACTTTTATTCTTACAAATCCTTTAATTCACTTATTCCTTTTAATTTCCTTCCCTGATCTAATTATCATTCTAACCGTCCCCCTCTTTGCATTTAGTTAACTCAATGGCTAATTCCAATTTTAATCCCTCATTATTATGATTATTTCTCCACTAATTTATTTTCCGCTCTAATTTTTGCAACGCCTTCACATTATTTACTTTATCTCTTATTTTTTCTAATATCCTCCCGGTTTCCCCTCGTTGCATTTATTCATTTCAACGGCTTTCCCCAAGATTTTACATTTTTAATAATTTCTATATTTTTTACCTATCTTAATTTCTCACTCTGATTCATGCAAATCCTTATCTTATTTAATTTTTAAATCTTCCTAATAGCCCACCCTAACTTAACATTTAACTCAACGGCTATTTAAATTTTTTTCTCCCACATTATTATTTCCCCTAATTTGACCACCTATTTCAATTTACTTTCCCGTCACAATTCATTAATATTCTTCATCGCCCAATCTCAATAGTTATTTCCCATTATATAATTTACTTTCTGTTGACCGCCTATTCACCTAGGGGGTCAACTCCATGTGCCATGAAGATATGCATCATCAAATGCAAATATGTCAAAGACAGTTTGGTTCTACTGGGCAATTTATGCCTCCAACACAAAATTTTGTAAACGGAATTTCCGCACCCCTGCGTGGGTTAATAATGTAATAGGTCTGCATGGATCATAATTAGGTCGGTTGCCTGGGATTTCCTTCATTAGGAGAGTTCCTTTCACTGACGGTTTTTATCCTCGGGTTATTAATTGGGCTTTTCAGCCTTATTAATTTCCCTTGAGTTTTTCCCTCACATCTACAATAATTCCTCCAAAGCGATGAAGGGAGTTCTAACGAAGTGGTCTTATGGTAGCTAGTGTTTAGGAATGATGTAAATGACCATGCAAGACATCATAGAAAGTTTCGCAGAATTTCGTCGAGTCTAGATAGGTTTTTTTTAATTAATTAAATTTAATTAATTTTCCTAAGGTTGGGATTTTAATTATTTAATTAATTAATTGTTTTTGAGCAATTATTGTAAAAACTAGGCCTTTGGGTTTTTGATAGGGGTATTTGTGCTCAAATAAAATAGAAAGGCACCCCCTACACCCTTGGGCCAAGTTTCAGCTCAGTCGGACAAATTTAGCTAGGTGTTTGTCTACCCGGAGTGTCTGTCAGTCAAAACAACAATTTTTATTGCTAAGTCAAAAATTTAATTTTTGTAAATTTGAATTAATGGGGTAATGTAATGGTGGAAAATAGCAAGAGAGGTCATTCCTAACCTACCCAACCCACTCCCTAACCTTTACACACCCCCTTACACAACCCACTCACTAAATACCCACGCCCCTAGGGGGATTTGCGCCCTCTACCCATGAGAAAACCTTTGAAACATGCTTCATTTGATTTGTGGGCCCCTCCCTCATAAGGTGCGCCCTTCCTAGCCTCCTACATCACTATTTCATGGTCCCCACATCCCAACTCACTCAGCCATGTCATCTATCCTCACCAAAACCCTAAGTGGTGCGCCCCCCTTCCTTGAGATCTTCATTGTTGCTTGGGTTTTGACACATGGATCTCATCCAAGAGGGGTCACCTTGCCTCTTGAGCTATGAAAGAGAGCCTCCCCTCACTCATTTCTTCACCATTCTTTGAGCTAGTGTTACTGTACTGAAATTTCGCCCCACTTCTCTTGCTTTTGCCATCTTGCATTCATTCCCATTTTCTCTTGAGAGTCTTGGAGCAACTTGTTGCTGCAACACTCTCCCATTTGAATTAATAAAGTTTTGGAGGATTTGGAATCACCAAGTGTATTTTGGTTGCAATCTTACTTATGAGGTGATATTGTTGATTTGGGTATTTTGTGTAGCATTGAGTAGATTCTTAGGTAAAGTAGTTACTTGAGTAGATTAGCAGAGTATTCTTGTTGGTTTATATATGTTGGATAGCTAATAGTGTGAAGTATTTCAGATTGCTAGTTTATCCATCCATGTTATCTACTTGTATGTTTCACACATTGCTTAAGTTTTGCAGGTTTACCCCAAGGGATTGTTGGGACAGCCTCAAGAAGGAGTCTTCCCTCAAGGCCCATTTAAACTCCTAGCTTTGTTTAGTCTTATTTTCTGCTTACATTTCA
>SNQJ01S0046123.1:64275-88764 GCA_010110895.2 Picea sitchensis | reverse complement strand
CTCCAGTAGAGGATCAACATCATGACTATCATCCTGGTTGTCCTCATCCATTGGAGCAAATGTGTCTTGGATAAATCTATGTATCTCATCTTCTTGATTTAAATCACTAACTTTATCTCCATCCATATCATCATTAATAACTTGATCAAAAGCTTCAACATTCTGATCTTGAAGTTCATCTCCCTGTAAAGTAGTATTTCTGCTAGTACTTGGCAAATAACTCTCTGGAGGTCGACATTTTGGGGGCATCGTCTATATCTTTAAAAACAACATAGAAAATTTAGTGTGTATAGAAAATATAAAAATCTGAATAAGAAATATTACTAAAATTCATGACATATTGATTATTACAGAGAATGCATTAAATATTGAATCCTCTTACCAAGAGATGATATTCATAACCCCCTTTGGCGTGCCCCTTCTCCCTACAATGTCTTTGGGTTGTTGTTATTAAAAGTATTCTAGTTTGCAAGCCTCTGTAATCATAGCAAGGGAAATAAAATTTCCCATCGCCCCTCACCTCTAATGTCGCTCTTAACCGAGCAAGCTTCCTGTCAGTTTCATTCATTGTGACAAATCCTTGTCCTGACAAGTAATTATCTTACCTACACCATACCAAACATTAAGTTGTCAATTTTTTATATTTTAGTTACTCCTTTCGATTATGATATGTTTATTTATAGTGACTGACTACATCTTTATAATAAGGTCAACATATTTATAATAAGGTGATCATATGTGTAGAGGATCAACATCATGACAACATAGATAACATATTTATAATAAGGTCATATGTGTACAAATGTTTTCTTTATATAATAACGAAATATATACCTAACATAAGTTTAGGGTTAGTGTTTATGTATCTTAGTAGTCCCTGCTAAAGCAGGGAATATAGCAATCGATTGCAACTCAAAATCATTTTGACTTTGTAAATTAACAAAAAATTTAACAATGTTTTATAATGTTTTTCAATAAATATTTATTAATGAGAATTTTATATATAAATAAAAATATTTTTTTTATTTTTAAATATTCAAAATTCTATTTTTTGATTGGTCAAAAACTCTGAAGTGACTAATNTAACGACATATATACCTAACATAAGTTTAGGGTTAGTGTTTATGTATCTTATTAGTCCCTGCTAAAGCAGGGAATATAGCAATCGATTGCAAGTCAAAATCATTTTGACTTTTGTAAATTTACAAAAAATTTAACAATGTTTTTCAATAAATATTTATTAATGAGAATTTAATATATAAATTAAAATAAAAATAAAAATAAATATAAATATTCAAAGGTCAAAAACTATGAAGTGACTAATTTCCCCTGGTTGGAGGTGACAATTAACCAGAAAACTAAAAAAATTAAATTAGTTGTTTTTAAAAAAATCCACAAATAGCCACGTATTAATTAAAAGTACAAATAATGATTGATGTTACTGGAATTCTATGTGTAGTAAATGTAAGAATACACTTTGGATTTTGAGACTTTGTTTCATCTCCTAATGAGTTGATGACTTCACTTTCTCCACCGTCCAGATGTACACACCCGATCACGTCAACCACAACGTTTAGCCTCGGGTTTCACCAATCAGGTTTGAGTTTCAAGAGCAATTCCATATCTTTATCAATGAAAAGAGAGAGAGATTATAGATACAATTGAAGGTAAAAGGGTATGTGGATTCCATAAACCTAGAATATTATGGAATCCACATACCCTTTTCCATAGAATATACCAACTAGATCCAAAAACCAAAGACATGAAATATGGCACTACACATATTATAATATATTATCACGGAAAAAACAAGCTAAATGAAATTTGGACATTTGAACAAAAATTTACAAGTTAAATGAGTACATCAATAAAAAATAACATATTAACCTTGCAAGTTCAAAATCTGAGCTATGTAGATAGAGAATTGGATTTGTTCAACCGGTGGGTGACGAAAAAAATAAACAGCTCAAACAAAAGCCAAGAACAATGTCGCGACTATAACAATTGTGTCACAAAGTCTCTTAAAGTCACGTATATATAGATCAAATAGTCAACTAGCCGTTAACACCGACCAATGATATAGTCAAAATGTTCATCGAAATTGCCATGAAAGTTTGTCACTATTGCGACGAAAAATCCCGACTAGAGGTAAAAAAAAAAATCATTGATATTGCGACGAGCTGTCGTGGCAATATCGACGAAAATCTCGCCTTGTTTAAAAAAAAGATGAAACTAGTGGAAGCGTGGAAAATTTTCGTGGAATAATCCGCCCATATGTAGTAGTGACAGCTCAAAAAATTTCCCATTAAAATTCTCAATATCCATTTTCAAATTTCTCGCCATTTCTTTTCACCTGAAAAATCAATACCACATATATCCCACTATAAAAGGATTATCACAGTCCCGAGCCAAACCCTTGACCATAAAGGAATTCCCCCTGAAGCTAACAAATCTATGATACCAAATGTAGATTTTAACCTTGTACAATATTTACTCCAAACATATTTTCAGTAAAATAACAAAAAAGATACAATGGCAAATACAAACATTACACAGAGACGTTTCCCCTAGAAACCCAAACCAAGAAAACCAACATATTCTATATTATTTCATAGTGATACATTGTTTACAATAAAATATACATATAGGAGCCAGTGGCATATAAAACCCTAACCCAATGACCTGGATTAGTCAACAACCCTAATTCCTTAACTGAAAATAGAAAACCATTGGAAAAAACCATGTGTCGAAAAAATGCCCAACAATGGACACGAAAATTGAGGCAACACAAAAAACGAGGAAAAAATGTGACATGTTTTCCGAATACTCATGCAAAGAATATAACACATACCCAACACAAATGGCACCATTGGAAACTCGTAATGATCATACCTTGTTCTAAAGGTAGTCTTACTAATTTCTTCCTCTTTTATTCTCACTTGGTGATAGCCATATTTAAGATCAATCTTTGAAAATATATTTGTGCCTCTTAGTTGATCAAAGAGGTCATCTATCCTTGGAAAATGATACTTGTTATTTATTGTTACCATGTTCAACTGCCCAAAGTCGATGCAAAG
The DNA here is from genome assembly GCA_010110895.2 of Picea sitchensis. Lineage (NCBI taxonomy): Eukaryota > Viridiplantae > Streptophyta > Pinopsida > Pinales > Pinaceae > Picea > Picea sitchensis. Next base: position 85,687 of record SNQJ01S0046123.1, on the reverse strand, counting down.
TCTAAGCATACAATCCTTCTTCTTCACGAACAATACTGGGGCACCCCAAGGTGACACACTTGGGTATATATACCCCTTCTTTAGAAGCTTTTCAAGTTGCATCTACAACTCCTTCAACTCTGTCGTACTCATCCTATAAGGAGTCTTGGATATAGGTGTTTCTCTCGACATCATCTTTATAGAGAAATCAATATCCCTTTTCAGAGCCAGTCCTAGTATCTCTTTAAAGACACCCTCGTACTCTTAAAGTACGACGCAGTCTTCAATGCTCGACACTTTATCCTTATGTGCCTCTTCCATGTGCATTGGAAATACTTGACATCCTTTCCTGTATATTTTCTTCAATTGCAAGGTTGAAACTTCTCTGATAGTTACAACCCTTGAAATTCCTTGAATTTTTCTTAAATTCCCTTCCTCATCCAAGCAAGTAAATTCCTTATTATAGCAGTCTAGAACAACATGGTTCTCATCTAACTATTCCATACCAATAAGGAAATCATAAAAACCCAAATGTATAATATTTAAATCAGCTTTTGTGCACAATCCATTCATCTCCATTGAACATACTTTAACCATCTCATTAATTTTCCCTCTTGTATATAATTGCACCAACCAAGGTTTTCCAAGCTTGCTTCTTGGAAAATGGAATCTTTCCACAATCTTAGGATCTAGATGACTATGACTAGATCTCGAGTCAATTAAAATAGCAATGGGTTGGTCATTAATCTTACCTTCCACTTCAATAATGTGCGACTGAAACTTAGCTTGCTTGTTATCCAAGGATGCATAACTCCTAGGCACATTTCCGCCAATGTCCTCAACATTCACAATTTGTTGAACATTGTGCAAAGTCCTTACTTTATCACCTCTTTGAGGGCAATCTCTGCACATATGATCTTCGCCATAATTCCAACACTACATTGGTTGTTGCATTGGCCTCAATTCAATTGCCTCAGTCATTTCGGGCTCCTTGGAAGTTGGTTGTCCTTTCATAGTATTTCTGAATAATGGTGGCTTATGCCCCTTCTTCCTCTGTTCCACCTTACCTTTCATTTTGTCTTCCCAATCCTTTTGGAAAATCATTATTCCCCTTTATTTCTCATAAATACACTTAGTGCACCTTAAATTTTCCTCCAATGTCTTAGGGTCATCATATTGTATCTTGTCACTGATAAATGAGGGAAACCCACTCAAGTACCTTTGAATTTTAACTTGATCATCCTTGATGAATGTGACTAAAACTTAGCTTGCTTGTTATCCAAGGATGCATAACTCCTAGGCGCATTTACGCCAATGTCCTCAACTTTCGCAATTTGTTGAACATTGTGCAGAGTCCTCACTTTATCACCTCTTTGAAGGAAATCTCTGTGCATATGATCTTCGCCATAATTCCAACACTACATTGGTTGTTGAATTGGCCTCAATTCAATTGCCTCGGTCATTCCGGGCTCCTTGGAAGTTGGTTTTCCTTTCATAGTATTTCTGAATAATGGTGGCTTATCCCCCTTCTTCCTCTGTTCCACCTTACTTTTCATTTTGTCTTCCCAATCCTTTTGGAAAATCATTCTTCCCCTTTATTTCTCATAAAGACACTTAGTGCACCTTAAAGTTTCCTCCAATGTCTTAGGGTCATCATATTGTATCTTGTCACTGATAAATGAGGGAAACCCACTCAAGTACCTTTGAATTTTAACTTGATCATCCTTGATGAATGCGACTGAAACTTAGCTTTCTTGTTATCCAAGGATGCATAACTCCTAGGCACATTTCCGCCAATGTCCTCAACTTTCACAATTTGTTGAACATTGTGCAGAGTCCTCACTTTATCACCTCTTTGAGGGAAATCTCTGCGCATATGATCTTCGCCATAATTCCAACACTACATTGGTTGTTGCATTGGCCTCAATTCAATTGCCTCAGTCATTCCAGGCTCCTTGGAAGTTGGTTGTCCTTTCATAGTATTTCTGAATAATGGTGGCTTATCCCCCTTCTTCCTCTGTTCCACCTTACTTTTCATTTTGTCTTCCCAATCCTTTTGGAAAATCATTCTTCCCCTTTATTTCTCATAAAGACACTCAGTGCACCTTAAAGTTTCCTCCAGTGTCTTAGGGTCATCATATTGTATCTTGTCATTGATAAATGAGGGAAACCCACTCAAGTACCTTTGAATTTTAACTTGATCATCCTTGATGAATGCGACTGAAACTTAGCTTTCTTGTTATCCAAGGATGCATAACTCCTAGGCACATTTCTGCCAATGTCCTCAAATTTCGCAATTTGTTGAACATTGTGCAGAGTCCTCACTTTATCACCTCTTTGAGGGAAATCTCTGCACATATGATCTTCGCCATAATTCCAACACTACATTGGTTGTTGCATTGGCCTCAATTCAATTGCCTCAGTCATTCTGGGCTCCTTGGAAGTTGGTTGTCCTTTCATAGTACTTCTGAATAATGGTGGCTTATCCCCCTTCTTTCTCTGTTCCACCTTAATTTTCATTTTGTCTTCCCAATCCTTTTGGAAAATCATTCTTCCCCTTTATTTATCATAAAGACACTTAGTGCACCTTAAAGTTTCCTCCAATTTCTTAGGGTCATCATATTGTATCTTGTCACTGATAAATGAGGGAAACCCACTCAAGTACCTTTGAATTTTAACTTGATCATCCTTGATGAATGTGACATACTTCAGTAGCTCTAAGAATATTGTTTTGTACTCATCTATTGTCATAATCCCAAGCTTGAGTTCGAAGAAATCCTTCATTTTCTTGTCATAGTACCACTTGGTTAAGTATTTCTTTTGGAAATAATTCTTGAAATCCATCCAAGTAACTTTCATTTCATCAATGTGTTGCACTTGCCCAAATTAATCCCACCACATTCATTCATTGCCTTTCAATTGATAGATGACAATTTTCCCTTCTTCCTACGCAAAATAATTATGCAGTTGGAAGTATTTCCTCATTCCCAATGACCAAGTCTCTGCATATTCATCCTTCTTGTGCTCATTGTCAAAGGTAGGAAGCTTAATCTTATTCATTTCTTCATGTAGCTCATCCACCCTAGTCCTTCTCTTATGATTTCTGTCAGAAGATGGATTTGAGCTACTGCGTGCTTTCCTAAAAGAATGCTTTGGTGAGTGAGGTCAATCCCTACCAACACTTCTTGCTTCTCTTATTTTCTCATCATGAGACGTGCAACTTCTTTACCTACTTGTCTTTGTCTCGTTATCCATTTTCTTTTCTATTATGTTCAAGATTTGCATCACTTGAAATTGAATTCATCTTTCTACTCCTTGGATCTCATAAGCCTTTCATTATCAACCTGATAGCTATGGACATATTTTTGCAATCCCTTTAGGGTTTCTACCAAGTTCATGTGCTCCTCCTTGCATTTTGCACCATCAACACCCAAACTAACATACAAATCCCCGAATTCATCATCAAGACTGTAAATCCTCTGCGCATCCTCCATGCTTTTGACCTTCTGCATTAATTATCACCTGCTCTAATGGTTGATAATTCTACAAAATGTGTAGACAACAAGACTTTTTAGGTGAATTCATGGAACAACTTCATGAAATTATGCACCATTTTGTCAGAATCTTTCCTTTTGAATCCCATGCGCACACTGGTATTCAACACATGCCAATGCAGGATGTCCATTTTTAACTTATACACCACGAATCATTAATACACATGCACATGAATTTGTTCTATGCAGCCCCAAACCTTTAGTGATCACACCCATGCACCATTTTTTAATATGCAGTTCCAGTGTCGCACTCCAAATTATCATGAATTTAGCATGCACATCTATGCTTCTTATTTAATGCGCACCAAGGTTGTGCTGAAAATTCCAAATTTGATCACTTGCTAGTTTAAATTTTCCCTTAAGTAGAACTCAGCTCAAGTAGGCTCAGTGTTGAAACTAGAGCTCTGATGATTCTTGTTGACCTTTGTCCCATACAAGTCCAGTGTTGAACCAATAGCTCTAATACCAACCTGTAACATCCCCACCCACCCAGGCTAGGCCATGCTACTACAAAACGCTATGAGATTTCTCTTATACCAATTTGTAACATCCACAGCCACCCAGGCTGGGACATGATACTACAAAATTCCAATGTGCAGATTGTACTCTAAACACTAGTCTGTGCAATATCACTTGAAGCAATGCACTCAACCTCAAACTAAGATGCGTCACACTAACTTACTCCTTTTAACACAACTTCAATCAGTAGAAGTAAATACAAAACAATTTCACACAACATATTGAACACACAACATTATTGTGTGTGCAACCATTCTAGCGTCATTTCCATATATTCCCTACTTATACACGCAGACTACTTCCCTGTGCACACAAGTAAACTCGACCTCTTATGCACACGACACATTCAATTCTTGCCTTGGAAACTCATGACAATTATCAAAAGATAACTTAATAGGAAAACTAACAATAATTGTCATACTTATGCACAACTACAAATATCGACTATGAGCACCATACATACATGTGCAAGTAGCATAATATAGAATAACATCAATTACTTATATGTGACAACATACAAGAATTAACCCATATCAAGCATAGATAAACAAGTACATAGTATATGAGACAAGCACATAAAGAACACTTATCTTTTATGAAAGTCACCAACTGCACACATAACTCAGACGTTCCTCCTAGCCATAGAATATGTTGCTCATAAGCTTTCAGCAACAGGTCACCCCCAAGTTGGGGCTTATCTCCACCAAGGAAAAAAGGGATCCCAGAGACATAATAAGGTCTGATTCTCAACAGAATTGCTCAGTCCAAGTTGCTTGTTGTTGCAACTAGCCTATAGTCCCTTATTCCCCACGCACCTATCACACCCAAGGAAGTGTGCCCCTTCTTCGTTCAACAGTCCTTCGGTTTCCCCACTTCCCTTCCAAGGTTAATAGAAACAAGACGGACAAGAAGTCTATGAGAACTGCGACTAATGCCTAGCGCACCAAGGAATAATTCTCAGCAAAACTTTCACCTGGAGAGTATTCTCATGGGCCTAACAACCCGCTTATTCAACAACAAATCTCTCACCTAGGGAGACTGCTCATGGGACTAACAACCCACCTCTTCAATAGTAAAACTTTGATTACAACATCGCAACTCCTTACAAGTTTATCTATGCAGATATAGTAATAGTCGTCCTCTCCTTGATGGTCCGACCCCTTCTACACACAAGAGTGAATAATGAAAAATATTTGAAAATACACTAAGGCCAACAATATATATTGCATGCCTTCAATTCGACATATGCCACCTTCATAAGTAGCTTTAGCCACTTGGTGACTAGTTCCCTTCCCTTGGGAACTTAGGATAAAATGATTATCCATAAACCTACACTTTTTTCAAAAATATTATAAAATATTCCCTAAGACTTAAGTCTCACCCCCTTTCCCTTTTTCAAAGGAGTCAACCCCCAATCTCTTTTCATCTGATTTTGTTTACGTGAAATGATATAATTTTATATTAATAATTGTGATTACTTTTACATGGATAGGCACACTGACCTATCTACGTCCCGGCTCACCAGCCTCATAATCACATAGGCTCTCTAGCCTCAATACATATACAACCATATATATATATATATATATATATATGAATGTATGTATCATCTCTACTTGCACTCCTAGGTCATTACCGTGCACTTACCCAAGTGTGTGGCAACACTATGAAATGTGCGCACTTACCCAAGTGCACACAACACTTATGAAATGTGTGCACCTTGTCTTTGATAACAATTCTATGTGCACTACTCAGATGCGTGCAAAACCAAAACTTAGTGCCAATGGATCACCAACCTATATAAATACATTACACTTCCAATTGGTACCAATGGCTCACCAAAATATGTACAATTAGAAAGGGTCTAGATCAGGGACATTGCATCGGGGATGTGGGTGACAGGCATGGGTGAGAGAAAATGGGATGTGGAGAATTTCTCCAATGAATGCATGGGAGAAAGTGGATATATATATATATATATATATATATTGGAAAAATGGTCAGAGGGATTAGCGGGAATGAGACAAAGAAGAACTAGACAATGATATTGATTAGGGAATAAGTATAAAGTCTCGGTGAAACCCCATCATAGAGGAAGACATAATGGTTCAGATTCATCGTACTGGTGATGTGCATTTTGGAATGTGGTGTCATATCTTCTTACGTGCCAAGGTTATAGGTGATATGGAATCATGTTTCTTGAACCTTCAATGTAGTGTAGCGATAGGTATCTCATATCAATCTCTTGTGAATCCCCTACCAGAAATAGTACTTTGGACATAAGCCATAACTTCGACCTGAATTGGAAATCTTGGGAATCTGCAAAATTGTCAATCCATCCAATCTTCATGTGTGAATGGAGTGTATGTTGCGCTGCAAAAAAGGAAAATTATGCCCAATAGATACTCTTCTACCTTATGTACATCCTATGCTAACCCTACTCTACCAAACTTCATGGCTAAAAAAGGGAGCTAAGTGAAGGATGACCTATGCAAGACATAGTACACCTTCAACCAACTGCCATTAATAAGTCCTTTGAGTGATTGTCCCTGTAATGTAGCCATCTTGGAAGCACCAACTTTGTTTATGTAGACCATGTTGATACTAAGAGGGGGGTGAATCAGTATCAAGTACAATTTAAAAACTTTTTCAACTTATAATTAAACCATTCAATTATATCCAATGAGAAATGAACAATAGTATAAGAGTTACACCAATACACCACAATACACCAAGCACAATATATGAGAAATAATCAATAGTTATCGTTCAAGGGAAGTAATGACTTCCAAAGGTAGCTACAGCTTCCAAGTGTAAAGGGAGGGATAAACCTCCAAGAGGAAGATACAATCCTCCAATATCAAGAGATATTTGAACTCTCCATCCTTGCCCCTTCCTTCTGCCCAAGAATATACGAGAGATAATAAAACTTCACATTAAATCATCACCATCAACCAACCATCACATAGAACCTGATAATGCTTCCTGAGACTTCTTCAATTTCTACAATTATTCAATTCTTGGAATACTCTGATCCTGTAGATAATATTATTCAGTTTATTCTCTGAAAATTCTCCAAGTTTCACTCCTTGAATACTCTCCAAAAAGAAGTTATAGAGACAATGGTAGACCTTGTTCAATTATGGTTTATTCAGGAGACCGAACTTGTACAGAATGACCCATGATCAATATTTAACATACGATTGTGAAACTCACACACAAGAAACTACCATCCATACTCTTTCCAATGCAATTTGTCCCACGTCATTTGGATTCTCTATGAATAATTTATGACTATTTTACCCGAAACACTTGTTTATTGACTAGCTTCAAGACTGGTCAAAAACCCTATCTTCCACAGAGTTTATATCCATAATTATAGAGAATAAAGAGCTGGAACTTTTATCATAGGTACCTTGATATGTATTCTCAACACCATAGAAATTTCACCATCTGAATCATTCTAGAAAAAAAGTTATAGCAAAAATGGTAAGATGACCTGAAAATAGCATACCTTAGAACACATCACCAAAAGACTTCATCCTCCCTTGAAATCTGGCCTTCTTTACTTATGATTTTCTCTAAAATTCGACTTGTGTCTCAAATGAATGTATAATGATATTTATTTATACCATTTATGTCACTTTCTTTTAACATTACGGCCGACCTGGAACTTTCTTATTTTGTAATTCTTTTCTTTAATTATCTTCAGGGCCTACATGTACTTCCTTCTTCAATTCACTTTGTCAACTTCAAAAATTCGTTTCTCCTCAACCATGAGGATCCATGTGACGTGCCACATACCACCGGAAACAACATTATGTATATTATCCATCCATGGGTTTTGTATATGCATGTGCATTGTCCTTCATGTCCAAATACCTTCATCAATATTGTGGTCCAAAACCCATGACTAGGGTTGACATCAATGACAACAACCAATATTCCAAAAATCTCCCCCTTTGTCATTGATGGCAACACTCATTCTCTCCCTATCATCATGATCCCAATTTATCTCCCTCTTTGACATCAATGGAAAAGGGTAGGGCTTCTCCCCCTGAGTTTAATGGAAAAAGGTAACTCTCTTCTTTGGGGTTGCTCCCCCTGAACATGTGGCACTCAATAATACTTCATCCTTATTTTAGGTCTTTAAGACTTTTTCTTCCTTGGAATCCTTTTCTGTGGCTTCTATCTTCTCTCTCTTCTTCATGTCTAGGATGTATATGTTGTTCGGTCTTCTTGTTGCAGTTGCAACTAATCTTCCTGGGTTATTTTCTCTGATTTTACATTTTCAGGAGTCAAATATAAGAGTGTATCCTTGATCACATATTTTACTAACACTGAGTAGATTATGCTTCAAGTCTTCAACAAATAGGACTTTTCCTGCTTTTACATTTTCACTTCCAAGCTTTACAGTTCCTTTTCCAAGTATTTTGGTAGATGATTCATCTCCAAATGCAACATTTCCACCCTTTTTCTTCAAGCTGGCAAATTTTCTTTGATCTCCGATCATATGAGATGAGCACCCACTGTCTATGAACCATTCATCTTCTTCTTTGCATTATTTATCGACCAATGCTATTCGACAATTTTCATTGTGTGGAATTTCTTTCCTTTTCCATGTTATAGTTGGTATGCAGACTTTTGGCATACGATTATCTTCCTTCATCTCTCTGCAATCTCGTGCTTTGTGACCAAGATTATTGCACTTGTAACATACAATATTTTGATCTATTAATGGGTCAAATGGATTATAATTTCTGTTGATAGGTCTACAGACATTTCCATATCTACTATTTTCACCATTCATGTAGCTAGCATAGTTATCCTTTCATTGATTCTACATTTGATTGCCTTGTGTCCAAAATTTCCACAAGTATAACAATGTCCAAGAAAGAAATTTTGATACCTGGGCGTAAGTGATCTTATTTGTGGTGTGGTCCATCTGGGCTCACGATCTATTATTTTGTAGTTTCCTTCATAATGATTTCTTTCATACCTGATGGGAGAGGATCTTATTGATGTCTCATTCCTTCTTAATTCTAGTCTTCTATCTTGTTGTTCAACTTGTTCTGGAATGTTGGTTTCATCATTTTCAACTTCCTTTTCTTGTTTTGTTGTCATCAAACTGTCATTGTATCCTAGTCACTTCTTTTCTTTTGTTTTGTTGTCAACAAACCTGGCTGTATCCTAGTCTTAAGTCTTGTCGCTTTGAGATCTTGGATTTCTAAGGATCTCATCTAATTTTTCTGCTTTTTCAAACTTCTTCAACTTTTTTGTTGGTCATTAGGAGCTCCACTTTTGTGATCCCACCTTTTCAGCTTCTCATAATCTTCTAATTGTTTCTTCAAGCTACAATGGTCTTTCAAGCTTGTAATTCTCTCTTCACAACCACTCAATTCACCTTTTAGTATTATGTTTGTGTTTCTAAGGTTTCTATTTTCAGCTTCAACATACTTCAACTTTTCAATATTCTCATCTTCTGTTCACTTTGCTTTGTCTTTGTATCCCAAAAAGGAATCATGGTTGGTTTTTCATCTGAATCTTCTTCGCCAAATGATTTCTTCTTTCTTTAGAATTTTGTGATCACTCATCCCTGGTTTCTTAACAGGAAGAGGACTTCTCTCCATCATTATCTCTATCACTCTCATCCGAGGAGATGTCATCATCCTTGGAGTAACCCTCTTTTGCCATTGAGACTTCTCTTTTATAGTAGCATTTTTCAACAATATGTCTTATCCTACAACAGTTAAAGCATTTAAGACGAGACTTACCTTTGTATCTTCCACTTCCTTCCTAGAACCTTCTTACGAAATTTAATATTTCTTCATCAATATCCTTGTCTTTTAGTCTCTTTATAGTTTTGTATGATGCTTCATTATCTATTGGTCACTTTTTGCACTGGACATCATTTCATATGCTATAAGAGACCCATGTAATTCATCCATTGTCATTTTGGTCAAGTCCTAGTTTCTTCAATGGCAGAGACATTAACATCATACTTCAAGAGAATTGATATCAACACTTTTTGTACAACAAACCAAGGATTCATCCATCTCTTCACCTAATCCTCTGATAACATTAACAACTTCATCAACTCTAAGAAAATAGGTTTCAATATCTTCCTTTTCATTCATCTTCAAATTTTCAAATTATGCTATGTGTCATTGAAGCTTGACTTGCTTAACTTTTGGATCACCCTTGTAGATGCTCTTGAAAGTTTGTCCCATACATCCTTAGAAGTGCTACATCCCATCACTTTGATAGCAAATGGTTGGAGTAAATGTTGCTAGAATAACATGTTTGGATTTTGAATTACAAATTATGCTTTTTCTCATTTGGATCGGTTAGAGCATTATTTGTGATCATATAGCCATTTACAACTGGTACCAAATGTCTACTCCCAGCCGCTAGGTGTGCCACTCTATCACTCTGGTATGTATAATTCTTCCATCAAATTTTGAATCCTATTTGAAATATGGTCATCCATCTCAAGTAAAGATTTTCCTTCTCTAGTGGTTAAACTGCTCAAGCAAGTAACCTGTTCTGAAGGCAACCTGCTCTGATACCAATTGTTGATACTGAGAGGGGGTTGAATCAGTATCAAGTACAATTTAAAACCTTTTTCAACTTATACTTAAACCATTCAATTATATCCAATGAGAAATGAACAATAGTATAAGATTTACACCAATACACCACAATAAACCATGCACAATATATGAGAAATAATCAATAATTATTGTTCAAGGGAAGTAATGACTTCCAAAGGTAGCTACAGCTTCCAAGTGTAAAGGGAGGGATAAACCTCCAATAGAAAGATACAATCCTCCAATATCAAGAGAGATTTTAACTCTCCATCCTTACCCCTTCCTTCCGCCCAAGAATATATGAGAGATAATAAAACTTCACATTAAATCATCACCATCAACCAACCATCACATAGAACCTGATAATGCTTCCTGAGACTTCTTCAATTTCTACAATTATTCAATTCTTGGAATACTCTGATCTTGTAGATAATATTATTCAGTTTATTCTCTAAAACTTCTCCAAGTTTCACTCCTTGAATCCTCCCCAAAAATAAGTTATAGAGAGAATGGTAGACCTTGTTCAATTTTGGTTTATTTAGGAGACCGAACTTGTACAAAATTCCCTAGGCTCAATATTTAACATCTGATTGTGAAACTCGCACACAAGAAACTAAATTCCGTACTCTTTCCAATTCAATTCGTCCCACATCATTTGGATTCTCTATGAAGAATTTATGATTGTTTTACCCAGAACACTTGTTTATTGACTAGCTTCAGGACTAGTCAAAAACCCTATTTTCCACAGAGTGTATGTCCATAATTATAGCGAATCAAGAGCTGAAAATTTTACCATAGGTACCTTGATATGTCTTCTCAACACCATATCAATTTCACCATATGAATCATTCTAGAAAACAAGTTATAGCAAAAATGGTAAGATGACTTGAAAATAGCATACCTTAGAACACATCACCAAAAGACTTCATCCTCCCTTGAAATTCGGCCTTATTTACTTCTGATTTTCTTTGAAATTCGAGTTGTGTCTCAAATGAATGTATAATGATATTTATTTATACCATTTATGTCACTTCCTTTTAACATTAGGTCCGACCTGACACTTTCTTATTTTGTAATTCTTTTATTTAATTATCTCCAGGGCCTACATGTACTTCCTTCTTCAATTCACTTTGTCATCTTCAAAAACTCATTTCTCCTCAACCATGAGGATCCACATGACATTCCACATACCACGGGAAAAAACATGATGTATACTATCCATCCATGGGTGTTGTATATGCATGTGCATTGTCCTTCATGTCCAAATACCTTCATCAATCTTGTGGTCCAAAACCCATGACTAGGGTTGACATCAATGACAACAACCAATATTCCAACAGACCAGACGAAAAGGACCCAACCACATCATACAGAGCTTACTAGGTAACGGATGTTTTTAATCACATCCCTAATTTCTCATGAAGATTCTTAGAAACACTTTGCATTTAATTAACAATATGGGGCTCGTATGGAGCTTGTGAACTGGCATGCACTGTATATGCAGGAACAACTATTATTTCTATGTGTTGTAGTCATAGTGTCAATTATTACCTTTGTAGGGAGAGTATGGATAGTTCACAAACTTGGCAAGGTTCTAAAGCTATTTGGAGGAAACAAAATTCTTAAATTCTAAAAAGGAAACAAACATGTTGTAAATTGAAACACGCCAATTGTAGGTATCAGGAGTATCAATCAATTGTCTCTTGAAGCAAACCCAACAATATAATTCTAGTAACACACATTTTCTTTAAAAGAAACACACATGTCATAGATATAAGGAGTATGAATCAACTATCTCCCGAAGCAACCCGAAAAATCTGATTCTAGGAACATACTTACCTGAAATGAAACACACATGTTGCATGTATCAGGAGTATGAATCAACTGTCTCCTAAAACGACCCCAACTATGTGCTAAAAGAAAATATATTAACTAATTGCAGGGAATGTAAAGTCTAATATAGATCGCAGGGAAGAAAATAACTTATTCCTTGCCAAGATGATCACTTCTATTACTTCAACCAACAATGCAATCATTGTGTTAAACACATTTATTCAAAACTTACATGAATGCAAACTAAATATGAAATGCAATGGGAATGAATAAACAGATGCAATTCTACATGAATAATCAAATACATAATTTAAATAACTTGACAATTAAACATGTCATGATTGCAATAAATCTAATGAAAAAATTAATTAATTAAATAAACCAGTCTACTATAAATATGTGGAATAAATTAAATTAATTAAATCACACGTTTTGGAAACTATAAGTCCATAATCAAAATAAAAGCTCAATATAAATTATTCCATTATCATTTAGGCATTGCTCTAAGATTCTCCTGAATAATGGAGAGATTACTCTCTTTTACACATAAATTTAATGGAAACTAAAAATAACGAGTATCTAAATAACCCAAAATATCGATTTAATAAATCCATAGTGGTTACATTCCAACTGACAACTAGCAATTAACGAATAACTCCAAGATCTTTTTCTAACAATTAGCAAATAATACATAACTTCCAAAATCTTTTTCTAAAAATTAGCGAATAATAAATAACTCCAAGATTTTTTTCCCAAGAATTCCAAGATTCTTGGTTAACCATTCAAACTAATATTTTGTCTTGGAATCACAAAATTATCTCCATATCTTTAATTTGCTTGGATTAACATTATTGTTGCATGGTTCCATAATTTTCACGTAGAGTAGTAACGACATGGCTCATAGTTCTGGTGTTGGCTCACGGTTCTTGTTACTAGACAAATCGGTAGAGGCTGACACAAACAAATATCCTTAACTTCAACAAGAAATTAGAACAAAACATGACAAAATACAAACTTCTCCTTAGATTTCATTGTAATGTATACTATTTCAATGAGGGATAAATGACATATCGTTTAAACGTCGTGTAATCCTTGATAGTGTTTTACTTGCTCCATCTTAAGGTTTGTGGGATGTTGAACCTATTAAGAAACAAAAACCAAAAAAGGGAGAGCAACAATATATATATTCCAATGAAACCTATGCATAAGGTCAAGGAGTTATGCAATAAAAATGGAGACACTTTTATAGGGAACAAATGTATTACTGCATTATATTGATGAAAGTGGAGAATGCAATCGATGCCTTGATATTTCAAGATCCCTTCCAATGGCCCTTTTCCTCGACACACACACCTTTTCTCCAATGATTTTGATGAAGAGTATTCAAAACCTGACTTGGAAAGCTAAAGCAAAGCTATCACAAGCACAATCTTTAGCAGAATTCTTCAGACATAAGCCAACCTAAATTTTCCCATGAGAGATCCCTCTTAATATAGAGTGAATAGGGATGGATGAAGAGATTAGGATGGTCCCACTAAATCAGAGAAGCAAGTGATATCCAAACCGATCGAAGGCCACCTCATCCTTTCAAAGATTACATTCTACAACCTTCGAGAAATTCACCTTTTTCTTTTGTATGAGCATCGTCGCACCCTCGACATTAGAAACCTGTGATGACGTCACATGCCATAATGGTGCAGCATGCGATGATAGGGGATTGTCACACACTTATCACTGGAAAGGTGTGACGATCTTCTTTGGTAGGGTTTTTAAATAAGGAAAAGATGATTCCATTTCTCAGTGGAAAGTCTTATTTCTTCAATATCCTTCAGGGAACAGAGAAGTAGGCAATACACATATCATCAGTGATCACGGGGGTGATGAAAATAATGTGTAATAGAATTCCCTCCAAAGTATGAAGTTGGAACATGTGACAACTGAAATACTTTGTAGAATGTGTGTGTCGAGGACAAGGAGCACATCAGTCGAAAACCTGTCAACAAACACGCATCTGCATAATAACATACCATTTATTAAGATAGGCATTCCCACACTCAAACTACAAGTGACCTTAATCATAAGTGTGAAGTGAATCATGGACACCAATCATACACTACGGAGCCATGTCATTATGATTCAACATAGACACGATAAATACACTATGGATATATGCTATAAAGACTCAAATTTGGACATAGCCATGAGAAATACACGGTGGATCTATGTATCAATACAGACTTATGAATACTCCATTGCAACCTGGATCCATGTGACAGTATCCAGGGTCTTCATTTCCATCATCCTGAAGTACGAATCTATCCATGTGATTATAGGTGTTGAAGTCGAACATGCTAGGAACCACTTGATTATTGGTCATCAATGGATATCGTTAACAAGTGCGAGGGAAATCACCATTGATGTCAATGACCCCCAAGGTACTCTAGTACAATCCAACGAATGTGAATTAATAAGCTGAAGTTGAGCACTCGATGGAAGTTTCCAATCAGGATTCAATGATGTGAATACACTGTCGAAAATGAGGAAATCTACCATTGAGGCATGCAGACTCCAAGTTACTAAATGATTTCTAAGTCTAATTCCTGGATAATGAGTTGAAGTCGACAGGAAAATACTCATCATAGGAGGGCCTTAATGTATCCCCCATCAATGACATGAAACATATAATAGATTTGAAGTAGATCAAAGTATAAATTGATTCAAGACTGAATCAAGGAAGGTTGACATGGTAAGAGTTTGAGGACCGCAGATGGTCGACTCGATAGAAGGCTTGTTTAGGTTGAAATTCTCTTGAACATATGAATGACACGAATATTGTCTTGGCAGCATTGACTTAAGGAGGACCAATATACAAACTTGTGAATGATCAAACGAGAGACAAACGGATTTCCCAATCGAGATACAACAATGAAAAGGGGTGTCATGTTCAAGAGTGACTTACTGCCACTAACACAGATACAGATATACATTTCTTTCCCAATTTTTCCCCACCATTTCTGGCAAGTACCTCTTTATTTTTACACAAACTTGAGGAGGATAACATATGTTTGAAATGTAAGATCATCCTTTGAATGATTCCCTCAGAGTATTTCTAACGAACCCTAGGAAGGTGTGGTCCAATCACATATGGGTCTTTCGATGTTTGTTTTATGAGTCCAAAGAAAGAAAACTCAGGGGTTTTTCAAGTTTAGAGAGTCTGAAAAACACTTAAAGAAAACTCCAAAATGTCATTTTTTGTAAATTAGTCTGATGAGACCAAAAAAGAGATAATCTACCGCTCAATAGACTTTTCTTCAAATACTTTAACAAGCATGAAAAGAACAAGATCGCTCGACAATCTTTTCATATTTAGGGAGTTTGAAAAGATCTTAAAGAGGACTCCATGGGGGGTTCATTTTTCGTATACCCTTTATGAGTATGAAAAAGTGATAAAAGTTTACTCGGTTACATTCTCATATATTTATGAGTGTGAGAAACAACAAAGACTATGCTCGATGTTTTTTACTGAAAAAATCTTAAAAGCATATTTACATCAAATGATTTTGCAAAAACACATAAAAATGGTAAAAGGGTTGATCTATATCAAAAGTTCAATCGCCCGACCTATATCTTGTAATATTGACACTTTCAAATGTTCGTTAGGTTTTAACATAGGTGAAAAAATAATTTCGTTTTAGGTAAAAAATGGTAAAATAGGTTAAATATGTCAAAAACAAATTCATTTTTACAATTCCATTTGTGTTTCACCAAAACTAGTGTCAAAACCCTCATTTTCCCTCTATATTCAAGTGATGATTCTAGCATGATTCATGGACGATTTATCAATCCGTCTTCGTAAGGTTGGTGCTCTTCCTTCCCTCTCTCTTTCTATAGCAATTTTTTTCAATTTTTATGGTTATTTTTTAGTTTAATGGACAAATTTCTAAAGAGGAAAGCGCCTCCATATCGTCGTGGGATCTCTATATCGAGAACTGAAATGATCTGGGATCATCGCAGGGGTTACACTGATGAAGTGCAACAATGTTGCACTGTGTTAAACTTGGGACCTGTGACGACTGCAACTCAAAAATAAAAAAGAAAGAATGAACTAGGGAAGCTCCCAATTTTAGATTTTTAATGAACTAATTCATCTTTAAATGTTGTTTGGTATACTTTCCACAGTTCATCATGCTCGAATGGCGGGAAAGAGAGCACGAAGAGGAAGATTGTATTTCAGAGAATGATCCCAATATATACATGGAACTCTGAGAGTGAGTATTTCTTAAGTTCTTCAAAGTGCAGGGCATGAGGGCCCAATTAGATCTATTGGAGCACTTAGTCCGAATGTAGGACGTGAATGAACAAGTTTTCCATGTTGGGGTACATACACTCACTTTGGATATTGACAACATCTATTTCTTGACCAATTTATCTCACCATGGATCTCAAGTGTCACTATGATGAGGCAGAGGAGGAAGTGAGCCAATGGATTACTATGTCACACAACATTGTTCGTCTGGTACGGAGAAACATAATGGTAAGGTTCCCATAAAGAACGTCCTTGATTTACCTTTGAGGACCATACTTTTCACCATCACCCATGTGGCTGGGAGTGAAACTCCACACATGGCCCTGCAAATTTAGTTTCAGTATGCCATCAAGTGCATTGAGCCTAGAGTCTTTAATTGGTATGAGGGCCTCCTCAAGAATATGAAAAAACAATTAACAAAGTGCAAGACTGGTCGGCTGAAAAAATTTGGATACAAATCAACTTTAGTGTCATTTTTCCTAGAAAGGGCCCCACTATTGTGTCTTCAAAATGTGGATTGGGGTGTGCCTGCTCCATGGGATCCTCGCATGAAGAGGTGGGTAAAATTGATGGCACACCATGGTGGTGTCCCGGCTATTACCTATGGACCAACCTTTTTCCAATGGTTGAGATATCAATTTATCGTGACCAAGGATTATGCTTATGTCAGGGTTGATTTTCATGATGATCCCAACTTGGCACTACCCGAGGGTTCACAGTGGAGAGAGATAGGTAAAAAATAATTTTTCATTATATATTTTTTTTTCATTTTAATTATGAAATTTTTATGTTATGTATCCGAGACTAATCAAAATCTCTCAAAATGCATATGTGGCAACTTTCAGACCTCCAGGTTCATCTCCAATCCAAATATGTGGAGAGGGAGGTGCAGGGGAAGGTTGAGGAGTAGCAGTTGAGGATCTTGAGGAGATCAAACACAACCTCAAGGGATTGACTATGGATATCCCTAACATTATTTTGCATGAGTTACCTCGACGTTACCAACACCATATTGTTGGCATTTCAGCATCTATTGGTCGACTGATCCGTCGTGTATCACGGGTAGTATATATGTATATACATCCATGGTATTTATGTATATGAATCCATGTGCTTCAATATTTTGGTCTCGAGACACACCTTTTTTGTAACTTTTTGCAGTATAATACAAAACTTATACTGCCTTACTTGTCTTTATGTGTTTGTGTTTGGATTTATAAATTGTGCAAATTTCTATCTAAAACATAATTGGCTAAAGCATATGTTAATTTATTTAGATATCTAGGAATGTGTTGATATTCAATGTAATCAAAACTCCT
This sequence comes from Picea sitchensis, assembly GCA_010110895.2. Classification (NCBI taxonomy): domain Eukaryota; kingdom Viridiplantae; phylum Streptophyta; class Pinopsida; order Pinales; family Pinaceae; genus Picea; species Picea sitchensis. The sequence continues at coordinate 67,587 of SNQJ01S0046123.1, read as the reverse complement.
TTCCAAGAGGCGAATTCTCAAGTGTACCTATAATAGTGTAGGACTTCTGATGGAATAGATGTTGCTTAATTGCAGCACCACAAGTTGTGAATCGAGTCATATAATTAGATGATGAATGTCAAGTGAAATGGCATGAGTCAATAACTCAATGACCACACTATATTCCATAATGTTATTAGTTGCACAACCAAGGAAAATACCATGTAGATTGATCAACACGTTCGTAGGTGCATAGATTGCCCACGCAGCAGACGCGATATTTTGAGTACTACAACTAGAACCATCAGCAAAGCCAATATAAGGTAGCGAGAATGTCGACATATGGAAACCAAGCACAAGGAAAGGTAGCAGTTTGAGGGAAGAAAAATAAACGACAAAAAGAACACTAAAGTATGATACATTAAAGTACAAAACACTCATGCAAAACACTTTAAGCATAGTACTTCTTTAGGTAAAGCCCATTTTGGGGTTCACCCAAAGAAATTCCATCGCAATCAACGAGTTCGTAAGACCCTTTATCTAATACTCACTTAACGATATAAGGACCATGCCAAAGGGGCTCGAATTTACCTGCCCCCAACAAGTCACGATCTTGGTCATAAAGGAGAACCAAATCGCCTTCAGAAAAAACAAGAAGTTTAACATGTTTTTCATATTGAGCCTTGACACGTTTCTTCTAGGTTTCTATGACTAACCCAGCATCACGACGAGTCTCGTCTAATTGCATTAAATACAACAGATGTTCTTCTTCGGTTGTGGTGTTGGGGAGAAGTTCGACGACTATCTTCAGAGACGAAATTTCACATTCAATTGGCAAGACATCTTCGATACCATACACTAATTGGAAAGGCATGAAACCTGTAGAAGATTTAACTAACGTATGATAGGCCCATAATTTCAAAAAAAACATTGTATTCCAACTCGACTTATGAATCCCTACCATCTATCAAAGCATAGTGGTTAAAACATTGTTAATTTATTCAACTTGGCCATTAGCCTGTGGATAATAAGGGGTTGAGTTTTTATGTCATAAACCCAACTTATCGGTAAGCTCAGACATCATAAAATTGCAAAAATGGGTGCCACAATCAGTGGCGATGGCTTGAGGGACACCAAACCTAGTGATGATATGATTGAATATGAACAGTGTTGCAGTTTTCTCATTGTTATCAAATGTAGGCATCGCCTCGACCCACTTAGTGAAATAATACATAGCTACAATGATGTATCTATGCCCCCCAGTCGAGTGAGGGTTACATGTCATGAATTCAATGCCCCATTTAGCAAATGGACCAATGAAAAATACAGGATAGAGAGGAGCAGGATGAGATCGAATCTTATTATTATAGGTTTGACATGTGTGGGATTTCTGAAGTGCGAGAATGTAATCCTTAAAAAGCAAAGGTCAGAATTAGCCAGCTCGTAGGATGTTTTGGGTAGTGGCATACCCAGACATATGACCACCACATGCTCCATAATGATAATCATTTAGTTCTTTCTTAGCTTCATTATATGTCAGACATCGTCGAAACACAGAATCAATACCACGATGGTAAAGTGTATCACCAAGGATAATATATTGATGGGCTTGATACCTAATATGAAGACAATCTACACAAGATATATCAGGCTGGAAAGTTTAGTTTTGGAGATAAATGATGATGTCTCCATACCATATATCGTTTAAACTAATAAAAAAGAGAGATTCGTCAAGAAAAGAATCTTCTGCCATATTTTATGTATCAGCGAAGGGAAGGTAACATATCAACTCGGAAAAGATCAAAGATTTATTTGAATTGGATTTCTCAAAGTCCAAATCAAACTCCTGGAGAATCACAATCCATTTGGAGTATTTTCCCCCTAGCAATTGTCATGTAAGAATATGTTGCATAGGGTTGCAATCAGAAATAATCATGGTTTTTTGCAATAAGATATAGTGACAAAAACGTTGGACAGCTTGAACAACTACCAAAGCCAATTTCTCCACATGCATGTATTTGATTTCGGTGGTTGTAAGACTCCGAATTAAATAGTAAATGACATGTTCATCGTGCAAATCGTCCTCTTGAACCAGAACCATGGCGATGGTGACATTCAAAGCAACCAAATATAGGAAGTAATCTCGACTGTAATCTAGGGGAAATAATAGTGGTGTGTGGGTTAATGCAAGTTTCAAAGCATCAAATTCTTTGTTAGAGGTGTCGTCCCACACAAAATCATGAACCTTCTTAATAAGTTGAGTGAAATCTTTATTTAGTTTGGAATATTTAGGAATGAATCATCATAGAAAGTTTTTTTTCCCTTGCAAAATTTAGATTTGGCATAAGGTATAAGGAGGAGGAAAATTGATGATGGCTTCAACCTTCAACAGATCCACTCTGATCCCATGCGTGGAAACAATAAATCCTAGAATTCATTGAGACTCCACACAAAAAACACATTTATGTGGATTCAATCATATACAGTAATATCGACATCGGAGGAAAATGGCTCATAAGTGTGTCGAGTGATCTTGACGACGCATGGAATGCGCTAGTAAATCATCAAGATAAGGTTGTACAGTATGCTTGATATCATGAAAGGCATAAGACATAGGTCTTTGAAAAGTCGCACCAACATTCTTGAGACTGAAAGGGAGTTTACAATACGTGAAGGTACCCCAAGGGAAAATAAAGGTGGTTTTATGTTGATCCGCAGCTAAAATATTTATTTGATTATAGTCGAAAAATTTGTCCATCAGAGAGAATATTTCACTTTTGGCACAGTCATCGACAATATGGTCGACGAAAGGGGTTGGATAATTATCTTTAGGGAAATCCTTGTTAATATCCCTATAATCAACACACACACGGATGATTCCTTGTTTCTTCATGACCAGAACAAGATTGGACACCCAATCAATTAATGCTACAGGGTAGACAAAACCAACTTTAAGAAGTTTCTCGCCCAAAGGGGTTGGATCCAATGGTGGAAAGCGAGGAGTTTTTCACCGTTGGGCAAGGTTCAATTCTGGTGAGGGCTTTACCTGGAGCCATGGGGACACCTTGAGGTAGTGGTCGAACGTGTGGTTGCACCCAGAGATACTATAATAAATGGTATCGTGACCCGTGCACACATAAGTGGATCAAATCCCACCCCCATGTCCTTCAACTTTGGTCCCCGAGGTGTAGGACAGTCGGTGACGGAGTGTGTTGTTAAGCCACTCTATGATGTTAAAGTCACCGGTTCGAAACCTGCGGGGACAAAAAATCCAACCATGTTAAGGGTTGGTGTGGCTCAGGCCGGGTGCGATCCCCGGGTGATTTTGACGGC